>JANHJO010001264.1:166779-189817 GCA_032468235.1 Pseudoxyrhopus heterurus | reverse complement strand
GGGCCACCACAGGCGCCCCCAACATGAGTGATGTCGAGCTGGCCATGCCCACCCCAGCCACACACCCCGACGTCAAACACAACCCTGATGCGGCCCTCAATGAAATGGAGTTTGACACCCCTGCTATATGGGCATGATATCACCATGACACCGAATAGGTCCAAGAAATTCATCTATCATAGCAGATAACCTGATAGCAGCTTTGAACTGCTTGTCATGTAAAGGCATTTTGCCTGATGTCATTTTGCTTACTCCATGAGATACTACTATATGGTGCATATGTGGTTGATTACCCCCTTAGAAGGTTATGGTGAGGGTAGAATTAACCTTTTTAAGCCCAGTAATGTGGTATCCAAAAGTGCTCAGTAGGCTGCTTGGTGGGTGGACTGCTAGGAGCTTCATTCCATACCCTGCCGCTACTCCACCAGCTAGGCAGCTTCTGGGCCTAGGTGTACTGGTCTTCTGGTCATGTGGGCTTTAAGAAGAGCAGCAGACCCAGGTTCAGAAATAGCTCAAGCAACAAGTTACCCCTGTGGAGTATTTCTGCAGTAGCAACCTCTCATTTGGGCAACTTGAATGTATTAAAAGACTGTCAGAGTCTGCCATGCCACACTTAAGGAGAGGATTGTTGCATTTTTCACTGCTGACACCTAGTGGAAGAGGAAGAACCAAGGAAGGCTGCAATGATGAGCATGAAAAGAGGGAGGGAACAGCTTTTCTCCCCCTTTCTCTCTTGCCAAGATGACAGGAAAAGGGGCTGCTGAAAGGAACTTTGTGCCAGTTTTCTGATTTCAGCATTCACAGATGTGCAACTTGTGAAATAGCAATAGCATCAGGATTAATACTCTAAATTCCAAATATTTGTTGGATAAAATGAGAGGAAACTGTTAAAGCAAACTCACATTTCATTTCACTATCACATAACAGTGGAACTTTATGGCAAACAAGATCAACATATTTACAGTCAATTTTTCTTTTTTATACCATGTTTATTTGAGGGACTGCCTCTTCCTGATTTTATCTGCCCATCCCACCAGATCCAACCCAATAGACATATTACAGCTTCCCTTGTTTCTAAGGAGCTGCATTTGGCAGGCCCTATGAAACAAGCCTCCCCTGCTGTGGTGCCCACATTGTGGAATCTTCTCTCCCCAGAGATTAATTTGGCTTCGTATCTCTGAGCTTTCAAAGGTCCCTCAAGATCCGGCTATGGCAACAGATGTGGGGACACCAGGGGATGGGTGAATTCATGAGGTTAACTGTTTTCATCCTTCAATTTATTGTTTATATCAATATACCCCCCTCTAAATTAAGACAAAAAACTTGCATTAAAGAAATTCATAGGGCTCCAACTAGCTAGCTTACTTTCATGGGTATCACTGTGTTATTGCAGAGACAATGCCCTTTATATGCTATGCAGGACAAATGCTTGTGGCCAATAAAATAACCAAAGGACCAGTCATCATTATGTGAACACCTTTCATAACTTATCCTCTGTAAGGCAAATAAGGCTGCAAGATGCAATTGCTTCCTAAATATCTCATTTCAGGTAGTCCTCCTGTTACGAATGTAATGGAGCCTGCCCAATTCCATTTGTAACCCGAGGATTCATGGGAGTGAATCTCATACCTTAAACGGGATCACTCCTTTCACCCACGTGTTCGCTAATTGAATGAGGCTTGTTAAGTGCACATAAGTTATTTCAGGGTGGGGAAGGCCGTGGGGGACCTAGTGATGGAACAGGACACCTGCCTAAGACCACCCAAGGTCTCCCTGACCCACTGAAATACCTCATGCTCCACACAATTGCTTCCCACCCCTCAACCTTCCGCGCCAGGTCACTTACTTTGTGAAGATCTAGCAAGCAGACTCCTCGTAGGTTGCCAGTTGAAATGGAGCTTCTGAGGGGTGAATCCAGTTCTCCGACACTCCACCCCTCTTGCGGGCCTCCTCCAGCCTGTTGCAAGTCGAAATGGAGCTTCTGAGAGCTGGAACCCCCAGAAGCTCTATTTCGGCTTGCAACAGGCTGGGGGAGGCCTGCGGAGGGCCCAATTCGCCCCTTAGGCGCTCCATTTTGGCTGGCAACATGCTGGGGGAGGCCTCTGGCTGCCCAAACAGGGCTTCTGAAGGGTGGATACACCCCTCAGAAGCACCATTTTCGCCAGCAACGTTCAGGACGAATGTTGCAGAACCTCTGTGGTTGTTGGGTAAGGGAGAATAACTGCCATGGTGCTGCAAGATTCGTAGTTTTGGGCCTTGTTTGTAAACACTAGGGGGCACTTATCACATAAGTTTGAACGTTTACTAAGGGAACGCTCATAACCCGGGGATTACCTGTAAATGCTTTTAAAAAGATGAAAGATTATGTTCCAGCATTGAAGAAGATCCATGATTCCAACAACTGATGTCATTCTACACTTTTAGTGTCATGTTTAGAAAAGGTGACTGTGAGCCTATCAAAGATATTCTGCACTTTATTTGAAATTTCCCACTTTCTGCTTAGCTGTAAATACTTCAGAACCCAATAATAAAACTGCTGTCTTAATTAAAACCAGTGAGCAACAAATAAAGCAGCATTATACTCCTTGCTATTTGGAGATATCACACAATTTAAATGCTTTACAGCAGGCCTGATATATTTTGGCTTTTTTATAAATATGCAGGTAGCCCTTGACTTACAACCATAATTAGGACCTGAATTTTGGTCACTAAGCAATGCAGTCCTTGTGTCATATGGCCGGACTTAATTTTATGACCCTTTTTATGTAGTTGAGTGAATCACATGGTCTTTAAATGAATTTGGATTTCCCAATTGACTTTTCTTGTCGGAAGCTAGCTGTGAAGGGTCACATAATTGCAAGATAAATGCAAGCCAGTTGCCAACTGCTTGAATCGTGGCTGCAGGGAGGTATGTGTGCATGTGCAGTAGTCCTAATTTTGGAGACCAGTCATCAGTCACTTTTGCCAAGGCCACCATAACTTCAAATCACCATTAAACTAACATTCCTAGATTGAGATGATGTGTATCATTATGACCCACAGATGGCAATATATAAAGGTTGACCAATAGATGGCACTCTCATTCCATTTTTCCTTCACAAAAAAAAAGACGTGTCATAGTACTATACCATATTAAGGCCAGGCAACTGATTTTAGGATGTTGAAAATCACTACTTTCTAATATGATTGGTCTTTGTTGTATTCCAATATGAAATTGACTTTTATAATTAACAATACTAAATAATTTAAATACAAGGTAACATTACAGCTTCAAACTTTAAAAAAAAAACACCCTTATTTTTTATTTGTTACAACCTTTCTCTTTAAAAAAAATTGCCATGTTTAAACAGAGTTCAAATATGCAAATCCTGAGTTTCATAAATTCATGAAGAAGCACAGAAAACTGCGGGTCTCGAAGAACAGCCGGGTCTGGGAATGATCCGTTTTATCATTTGCACTATTGCTGAAGAGTTCATGAGCTCATCTACCACTGTTCCCTAGAGCCAGATCATGCAAAATCTTGGAAAAGAGACAAGGTGAGCCTTCAGAAGAAAAGGCATATTCAGTTTCTATACAAAACACTTCAATTTTCAAAGTAACCAGTACTTCATGGCCCTGAAGTTGTTGTTGTCCAAACTACTTAAAAGTGTGGAAATAGCCAAAGTCCACTTTCCACCACCCATCTCCAAGTAATAGCCTAATTCTGAATGTCCACAAACCACGGATTTTAGAAGCTTGAACATGCAGCTGAAGAAGAGGACTCATTTTCCATGGAGTCATTTAATGAAGAGCATTTTGGGGTTGCAGCAGTTTTTCAACGTCTTGCCTTTTGAGGGTAGAGCAGACACTAATGAAGTGTGAGCACATTCAACAAATTCACAGGAGCAGCTGAAAAGCTGGAAGATAGATTGGGAACAATTCTCTTTTGCCACAGATAGTGAAGCAGAACACATCGAGACAATGTAAATAATTCATAGCTGGCACTGGTAAAGTGTGTGTGCGTGTGCGTGTGCGTGTGTGAAGGGGAAGGTCTTATACCCAAGGAGAAGCCAGGCCATCTGGTCAATAAGAGAGAAGCCCTCCTCCAAGCCAAGAGGTATTAAGGCAACAAGTTCCCAAGAATCAGGCAAGAAATGCTCAATGGCACTATAACTCTACTGCTCCTCTGCCCAGAGATCTACACGGTATCTTCATTAGATCGCGTATTTGAGTGGAAAGGATAAGATGGCTCCTAAAGCCAGACCCAAGGAGAGAAAGAAGGCCATGATGGCTCCAGCAGTTTCCGCTTCATGAGACAGCACCTTCCTAGAAGGAAAAACAAAAACTACTCAGCACAACACCAGGACACCCAAATACCAGTTGCTTTTCCTTCTTTACAATTCATTCATCTCAAGCCACACTTACTTGGGTCCAAAGCACATGCAGAGGCTGGCCAAGTAACCATTGGAGATGGAGAATAACAGCATGAAGGTGAGGTACCAGGCATCGTGAGCAAAGATGACAGGCAGGTTACGGCGGGGCTCCACGTTACACAGCATGAAGAGGGGAATGAAAATCAGACGGATAACCACCAGGAAGGGTAGCAGGCGGCTCTCTTTTCCAGGCTGTGGGAAGGGAAGAACAAGAATAATATATTATGATGTCAACATTACTCATCACTGTGATAAAAAGAAGACTGGAAAATTATATCATAAACACAACTCCACAAAAATTTGTCCCTCTTGCTTAAATGCCTTCTCTGCCCCAGTGTAAGACAAATAAATAAATGCTAAGATATATATTGACAATGCATTGCTGTAGCTCAAATGTAGATTTCCCCTTTCTGTGTTATGTTCTGCATTAATAATTTTGTTTATGTTCAAAAGATCCATAATTCTTATTGCCTTGGTGATAAGGGGTACAGCTAAGATTTAATGTTTAACAGATAATGATAAAACCAGAGTCATATTAATGCTTACCAAGAATGTGGCAATAGTAGGACATATTCATGTTCTAACACCTAAACTACATTGTCAAGAACAAAGCAACTATAAGTAACTCTTAACCATTTTCATGGAGATATCAGTATACATAAAATGCTTTCCCCCCCTCTTAGCCTCCTTTAAAAATCATAGCTGATTATTTTCGAGCAGCCCTCAAATAGCTAATCAGGATAGAACATTCAAGCTTCATATTCAGAGGATGTAGAAGTAACTACTTCCTTTTATCTTCCTATAAAAAGATTCCCTTGGCAGGGAATTTTCACTATACAAATTACAATTACCTATTGAAAAAGATTTATCACTCGGCATTTATTTTAGCTGCTGTTAGTAATGGCACTAAGAGATTTTCAGAATTTACTTTCTCTATATACTTGATTTGAGCATTATAACTTGATCCATATCCCTGCAAGTATTGGAATCACTCGGAACTCTGCATGTAATGCCACAAGCTGTAGATGGAAAACACTGAGTTGTTTTATCCAGGAAAAGCTTGCACAATGGAAGGTAAATGTTTTCTGTGTAAACTGGGCTTCATGTAATATTATTACATTCGAGCAATGCAGTTCTGAGGAAGCCGTTTCTAGGTATTTTTCATAACTGAAAAGCCAGTTTGGTTTACCTCAGACTGCTGGTTAGCAGTTTACTCAAGTTAGGCATTTTTTACTTAATAAAACAGATTAAGTAACATCCAAATGAAGATTCAGTTATTGAAAGAACAAATTAAAAGCTCTTAGACCATAAGAAGCCTTGAGTTGGTGGATGCAGGTACTCCATCACTTATGATTGGTTGTTCAACAACTGTTTGAAATTATAATAGATCTCATCAAATGTCTGCCACTCCACCCATGGTCATGTGACCACATTAAAGATGCTCAGAAACAGCATTTAGAGCTGTTTACAATGTCCCACGGTAACATGAATGTGATTTATTATGTTTTTGCCAAAAACTGATGCTTACTTCCAGTTTTCAGCAAAAACGCCCCATAGCAAACACTTAATGACCACCAGGCTTGGTTTATGATAGCTATATTTGCTTAATAACAGCCCACAACAAAGGTTGTAAAATCAGGTCAAGTCACAAGATGAAACGACCATTATGATTTACGACCATAATGGACAGGCCCCATTTCGGTTGTACATCAAGGACTACCTTTACACCAACTGGAGATTGTGTGGAATTGTTGGCAAGGACTTCACATGCTATATACTTTTTATCAGTGATCTAAACCAGGAAATATCTAAACAAGGAGAGCAGAAGCTAATATTTTAAAATTAGGGTACATGTTTTCACTGATCTCCATGCATATTTACTTTGATCTCAATCTTTTCATATTTCTGGCTTGGGAATAATTTTTCTATCTGGAGTGAATTGAGTCTTGTGTTTGCCTGTGTGTAGAAAGATAAGTGCAAGTGGAGTTTTCTTATGCTGGGGCAACAACAGAATTGGAAAGGAAGCATCCTGTGGATGGAGGCCATTATTTTGACTTCTTCTCCAGATTTTATTCTGCAATAACATGTGCATTAAGGAGAGAGGTTGTAGCTTAATATATTCCCTATTATTTTGGCTTCTTTTTACATGGAGTTTTTCCAAGGTGGGCATTCAAATGAGATCTATCATTTGAGATCAAAATACTGAAATCATTCTATCATCTCTTTCCTTTGCCAACTCATTGCCCTGCAGGCCTCAACCAGAATTCAACTTCATGACATGGAGATTTTCTGATTAAAAAAACCACATCAGAAATTACTTGAAAATGGTGAGAGTTACTGTCTTTGATCAGAAAAAAAAAAACCAAGATATATGGCCCATGCAGTTTTGTTTGTTTCTCTAAGTATCAGGAGCTAACAATAAGGAAAAAATAATAATATTCAGAGTGAAAATATGATGTGGAATTTTCTGACTAGAGACATGAAAGGACATATCTGTTCTATTTATATGATGTCATGGTTAAATTTTATTATTTTATTAACTAGATTTAGAAGCCTGCCCAACCAACATGATATTATATTTAGGGAAGAATATTTTTAAAAGTTCTTCTCTTAAATTGCAATATTTTATTACTCTTTGTGAGAAATAATCTGAAAGTTCCCTTTGCACAAGGTTTCACTCTTTCTCAACTGTGTGTGTGTGTGGAGGGAAAGTTTGAACAGTTTTTGCAAATACTAATATTTATTGTAGTTAATGTATTAATCTGCTTTTATTGATTTATGGAGTTACATTTCATGAAGTACTTTTAGTACAGTATATAACTCAAATTATACATCAGAAAACTGTTCATTCCTCATACATTCTTGGGCTTTGGAGGGCTCCAGAGCTGGGTCTGCCAGCCAAAATACCATTGGTCAGATCCTATAATCATAGAGGCCTTGTAGGAGCTGTGCTGGCTGTTGGGTAGAGCTTAGACGAGGGAGTTGGAGTTTGTGGCTTTCTTGTCTTCTTCATTCATTATATGCTTCCTTCAGATCTACTTCCTCTACAGCCACTCTCCTCTATATTTGAACAAAAATTACTAAATGAAAGGACAGCTGTTCCTTGGTCCTGGGTCACCGTCAGAGACAAAATACTGAGCAATCATTCCACAAAACCAATAATGAGCCAATCAGAAGGGGAAACATAATCTGAATAAAAAAAAACAGCTGTAAAACTCACCCAAACAAACAGGATACTCTAAAAACATGTCCTTTCCTCAACTTTGGCAAAGGGACAGTGCAACCATTAGATCATTTCTCACTCAGAACTTCAGAGGACTTGTTAACCCGTCTCCTTGTCCCTATCTAGATCACATTTCAGCTCATTTTGCCAAAGAAAGCATTTCTGGCATGGTTAGCATCAAGTTAATCTGCAGTTTAAATCTGAACATTAAATCTGAGTTCAGAGAATCCTCTTCAGGATATGTCAGAATTGGAGCCCTTTCTGAATTCAGATCCCCTGCTTCATCAGTAAGCTGTTGGAAAAGGCCACACTTACTGATAAAACACGGGATTTAAATTTTGAAAGTTCCTGTTTTATCTGAACCCTTGGAAACTTACAGCCAGTCAAAGTAGATCTGCTAACAACTGCTATGAATCTCTGGAGCACAAAGGTATAATTTAACATCTTTTGAGATAGCAGGGTTATAAAAGAATGGAGTTGAGCTCATGGAGCTAGATCAGAGGTCCCCAAACTTGGCAACTTTAAGACTTGTGGACTTCAACTCCCAGAATTCTCCAGCCAGCATAGCCAAGTTTGGGGACCCTTGGACTAGATGGTCTGATTCAGGCTAAAGGTAGCTTTTTACCAACAGAGAATTTATGTCAACCTCTTCTTTTGATGCAAGATTGTAAATAAAGGTTATATGATACTAGCTGATTACCCAGCATTGCCCGGGTATTTTTTTTTTTTTTGAAACGAAGAGACGGGCAGCGTTTGAGCTGATTTCCGCACACTCTCCAGGCCGGTGCCAACACTGCCCATGTCTTCATAGAACAGCTGATTTGAGGCGAAGTTGACTTTGGCGCAAATCAGCTGTTGTGCAAAGAGAAGGGCAGCATTTGAGCTGATTTGTGCGCACCCTCCAGGCCGGTTGCCAACACTGCCCTTCTCTTCATACAACAGCTGAGGCAAAGCAGACATTTAGCAGGGCTCTGCACATGCGCAGTAGAGCTTGGTTGAGGCAAAGGAGACCTCTGCACATGCGCAGTAGAAGTTGGGAGTGAAATGTTAGTGGGGGTGTTGAGTTTGACACTCTTTTTTTGGGGGGAAGAACCATCGATGGCATTCGTGACCCCCGCAGTGTTTGTCTCGGGTGTGCAAGGTATGTGCCTGGCAAGTTTGGGCCAGATTGGTGCTGGCATGGAAAAGCCTATTCAGCATATACCCACAAACCCACACATACAGACTTCTGTTTTATATATAGAGACAAAAAAGGTGATTTTTATTTTAAATCAGCTACCTCAACCATACACATTTGCCCTCTAAACTGGAAATGTTTTGCCATATTCTGTAACATACCATTTGGCTTTCTTACTAGGATCATCTATCAAGTCTAACTGCATCTTTCTGTGGGTGCAAACCAAATAATGTCACACTGCCTTATATATGTTTATATGAAGGCTGATTACTTAAATGGAGTAGAAATAAAATGATTCTTATCATTTCACTGAAATGTCCCAACTTCTCCCAAAAAAAAAAAGGAAAAAGAAGGTTCTCCAAAAACAGAGTGACATAGCCAAACATATCCCAGATTGTTAGTTCCAAATTAACTCAGAAATGTTCACTGACAGGGCAGTGAGACTTCTGAGAACAGAATGAGAATTTCTGAGGTTTTGCTTGGTTGCAAAAATAGCCCCATTCCCCTTGGAGCTGGATAATCAGGCTCACTTTAGATGTTAAAGTGCATGAAAAGCCTCCCTCCCTTTCCTTTCCTATGTGTGTTGTGGCAGACATACAAAATCAGACTTTTTGCCAGGGAGAAAACAGCAGGAAGAAGTGCCAGACCAAAGAAAGGAAGGATCTGTGTGCCTCATCAGCCACAAACCAGCACCCATCATCTCTGTCGAGTCAAACTTTCCACACAGAAATTTTGGTAAACATATTTTCTGCACACCCACCCATCTTTCTCACTGGGATAAGCCTGAGAGGCTGGGCAGGAGGGAAAGCAGCCAACATAACCTATCCCAATACAAAAGGTGAAACTGGAACTGGGATGGATTTCCTGCTGAGGTTTTCTGACTTAAACGAGTTGCCCTACTGCTGTACCCTGCAACCTTAATAAACTTTAATCAAGCAATCTTATTAATATTATGCTGAAGCTATTGGCCTGAAAGGTAAGGGCTGGCATAATGTTTCAAATGCTGAGGTGAAGTGATAGTGGGGAAATGTATTTCTCCCAGCCCCCATGAGAAAGGTTTTTGGCTTCTTTATACTCCTTCAAGATCTTGAGTGGTTCTGTAATATTTCTTTTTCAGCCCTTCAACCATATACTATCCCTAAGGTGTGCCAGATGGACTGCAAATTGTAAATAGTGAGTGCAGGATTACTGACTAGACAACTTAAAGTGCCCTCACCAAATAGGAGGGTGGTACTAGATGACAGGAAAAAGCAGGCCATATTATTTGGACAAAGCAAACTAGTGTGTCATCCCTGCATTTTTTCTTTCTTCCATTGTTACTCATGGGTCTAGTGAATTAGACTACCAGATTTAATTTTTTCCATTAATCATTTTTCTTCACTGACTGCTTGAAGTATTTTCCTTCTCCCTCATCCCTTCTTAGGCTCCTTTTTTATGATTCCTAGTGATTTGTCAGCTTAAGACTTCTCTCCATGGTTAAGGTGACTTTTTGTGGCACCTTTACTGTAGAAAAATTACCCGTGTGATATTCATTATTTATTCAGATTTTTTTTATTTATTAGCAAGCAACTTGAAAATCTGTCTCCTGCCTCTTCTTACTTCTTTGCTGCTGTGTTGCTGTATGAGTATATAATGGCAATTAGCATCTGTCATTCAAAGGTAAGCTCAGAATATTCTTTATTTGTGGAGCTTCTATGCCATTGCCAGATCAGTCTTCTTTTCTTTATATCACATATATAAGCAATAAGCAGCATTAAGCAACTTAGCCAAGCTTTTCTGAAATGGCTTCAACAGGCTCAGTGTCTTTAATATTTTTCCTTCTTCAATGTATATAGTTGTGACATCAACTGCCCCAATTGTGGAAAAACTGAACCAAAAATACCATTCTTCCTCAGATCCTTCTGTATTTTTTCCTCAGAACTGTTTCGCATTAGCTGAGTACCATAAATGCTTCGTTATCCTATACTCACCCAAACACAGACAGCTGTGAGGCTCCTTCCTGCCCAGTCAAAGATGTTAAACATCAGGAAACAAGCAACTGGACTGAAATAGGAAACTGAAGAGAGAGAGTAATAGAGAAGTGTGGTCAGTCTCAGGGCAAAAACTCTGTCTGCTGCATGGGGAAATATTGAGGTGACGTTAGCTAGGCTCAGGCAAATAGTACATAGTCCTCTTTTCCATCTTCCTCAAACAGATAATAACAACAACACAGGAAGCTGTGAGGGATTTTTACCAAGTCATTATTGAAGCACTTGTGAATCTATTTCTCTAAGGAAACATAGCAGAATCCTGAAATCAGAGTTTACAGTTTAGGTCTGTTGAAGGAGAAGACTCTGAGGACAGATATGAGACTAAAACAGCACCTTACATACAGATTTGGGTAGTCTAACAATTCCTTTTAAACTTTTATTTTGGTTTGATCTCTTCTAGAAAGTCAATCTTCAAAGCCCGCTGTCTTCAAAAAGAAATGTGACCCCCATAGTTTCTCAATATGGATTTTTTTCCCATTTTGGGTTTATACCAATCTTAATTCTTCTTCAATTCTAGTCTGGATTATCATTACTTCTCTAGTCTATTTCGGTCCATCATCACAATGCTCAATTAATATAATACAGTGATCATGGTGTTTAATTCTTTTTTAAATCCTTCCTTACTATTAAGGACTAGAACACTAAAATATGTGGACAATGCAAAATAAAAAAATAAATAAAGTATCTATATAGTTGGTTGTGGGATAATGACATAAATGTACATGGATGTGGGAAGAGCAGCACCCCCAAAACAGGAAAACAAACAAATTGTGTCTTAATCGAATATGGAAAATTAAATAGAGTCTATTTAGTTTCCAGTATTTTCGTAACTACTTTGTTCCACACCCTATCCTTCTCTTTCAGGTCTTCCCACTCTCCAGACTAAATTCGCCCACACTTCATCTTTACTCATAGTGAGGCTCCTTCAAAAGCAGATGACAAATAAAGTTAAGGCTAAGCAGACTGCCAGGAGACATTCTGTAAACTGATCTAGGCTTTTCAGAGGAAGTTTGGGTTACAAGAGAAACTGTTTGTGAACTCTTTGCACATCTCTGTAATCTTGCCGTACTTTGACTTACAGTGTGATCTGAACTCCATATAGCTTCTATTAACAGATTCTAAGATTCTAGTTAAGTTAAGAAAAAGTGGTATGCATACCAAAACTATCTGGATAAGTCAGCTGGCTATTGGAACGATATGCTGGGGCACATGAGATGGAAAGTGGAATTTTCATTATTTAGAAACATGACAAGTTAGAGAAAACAGAAATAAAAGTAGTTCTTCTCAACTGCGAAGGAAGCCATGAGAATATCATGGTTGGGGCCAACTTTGCAGCCTTGGAATCTAGATGGATCACAATGAGAGATGCCAACAATGGATTTTGGATTGTATTAACAAACTGCCCAGGAAATAACAGAATGCCTGTCCACGATCTGAAGCTTAAATAAATGTGGGACTTGCATCAGAACATTAATCTTAAGCAAACAAATGCATCTAGAGCAGAATGGCCAGTCGAAGCAGAAGTAATTTCATGTTTTGGAATGGATTAGTCAAACCCTGACATGACCCAACTGAAATGGTGTGATATGAAATGTGCGAATTCAACCCCCAAAAGTCAATGAACTGAAGCAGGTCCATAAATGTCTTGCTTTGTTTGTTCTTTGTTTTGTGGGATTTAGATAGAGTTCAGATTACACTGTCATAGGAGTGCAGGATTGCAGATAGTTCTAAAAGATTCACAAACTGTCTCATCATTGTGCACCTTAATCATTTCTAAGAACCAAGTTTAACTTACCCCAAAGTGTATTTTTTTCAATAGTTGACTTTACTGCAACAGTGACAGCTGGGAAGACTCCAATTGTAACAGTAAAAACTAAACAGACAGAAACAGCCATAACCCATATCTAGGAAAGAGAACATATATGCAAAGGCAAATTGGTAAAGGCAAAGGTTTCCCTGCCAGTTGTGTCCAACTCTGAGGCATGGTGCTCATCTCTGTTTCTTGGCTAAGGGAGCCAGCATTGTCCGAAGACGTCTTCTGTGGTAATGTGGCCAGCATGGCTATACACCCAAGGTGCAGGGAATGCTTTTATCTTCCCACCAGAACGATACCTATTAATCTACCTGCATTTACATGTGTTCAAACTGCTAGGTGGGCAGAAACTGGGACAGGAACGAGAGCTCACCCTGTGGTGCGGTGCTCGGTATTTGCAAAGGCCAATACAATCATAGAATTCCAGATAACAGTTTTAAACAAACAAACACAGAAGCAGAATGTTAGGGTGTGAAAAGAAAACCCACACCTAGGCCCAATCCATAGGTCAAGTACCTTTTTGAAGATGTCAACGACTGAAGATCTGTGGCTGGAGGCAAGGGAATCTCCATTCCTAGAGTGGCTTCGTTCAACACCATTAACCACATCTGTGGACAGATGAAAAGGACAAGTTGGACAAAATGAACTTTTAATATATATATTTTGCAGAAACTAGGACTTCACATTATTATTGAACCAATATATCTTTTTCCCTGCCCACATTCCAGTCCTATACCCAACTTAAAAGGCCAATTTTATGCTATAACGCTTCATAATTCAGGGCCACAGTATCTGAAGAAGAGCCTTTATTCCTGACCACGTCTTAGGTGTCAATGAGGTCAGTGCTCCAAGCGCCTTTACATTCTGAACTGCTAGTGACTTTGTCTGAATAGTCCTCAGTCATGAAATGTTCTTTCCAGAGACACTGGCCAGGAATCAATTTGGTGAAAGGCCAAGATGTTTTCTGCCCAGAGGTTTCTTAAATGCTTCTAATTGCTATTTTAAAGTGGTTTTATCTGCATGGGACTGTTTTAGTCACTGCTGCCTGTGACATTTTAGTCCTTACGGTTTTGCTTATGAAGAAAATATTTTGAATTGTTTTGAATTGTTGACAGCAGAAATCAGAATGAAATGTTTGGTTCAGTGGAGAATATGAGGGAAATTTAATGAGAACGGACAGGTTGTAAAACCCATTATGGCATTTCAGTAAAATTTTTTTATCAGAATGTGTTTTTAAGAGATTGCCTAAATAAACAAGAGTTCATTTTCTAAATCACTTCTTAGACTGGTGGGTATTGAAAGGTCAGTACATCTCTTCTCACATACAATCTTTGAAAGACAATAGCAAAGGCTAGAAAATAAAAAATTGCTCAGCGGCTGCTGGCAGCTGGTTATTCTGGAGAGCTTTAGATGCAACTATTACTGGTAGAAAATGTATAAGAAACCTCATGCTAGGTCATCAATATGTGTGGATGTGATAACGACCATTGATTTTATTTTAACTTGCTAACCTGAGAAGAAATTAGAAGACAATAATTGAATAAAGAGAATAAAAATAGGCTTTTAAAAATTGCTTTGAGGTTCTGATGAGGACCCCACATGTATTAAATTAGAGATTTGCTACCTTTTAAGCCTCGATAGATGTTTTGTTTCCAGCATCCCTTAACATTGGTTGCAATATTATTTGTAACCTGGGAATGTCTGATATGCCACTTATTTTCCACCCTGTATTTATGGACATGAATATAATCCCCTCCTTCTTTCCATACTCTAGTTTTTACCTTTCTTGATGAGATCCACTTTTGTTTCCATCTCAGCCTGAGTTCCAGAAACTGCATATTCTCTCTTATTCTTCATCGAATAAAAGCAGAAAAAATCCTGGGGAAATATTAAGATACTATGCAGCTGGTGTAGAAGGAAAATGAAACAGGGGTGAAAAAACCCCAGGTTGTGGCTGGACAATGGGAACTCTTCTGAAACACTTATCCCTTCTCACTTATTCATGGACTGAATGAAGAGCCCAGCAATCTTTGCACAAGGGTGTTTGTATGTCAGGACACTCCCTCACTTGCCCACTACCTCAGCATACCCAGGGCTGTTTTCAGAAAAAAAACAACCTTACCAGACGAGGCAACATGATATAGGAGCCAATAGCTATCACGATCACAACACAGGCAGTGATAAAGTAACCAAAGGCACTTTCTTTTAGTTTGGAACCAGCTGAAAAAGATTTAGAGAAAAGAAGCAATTATTTCCTTAGTGATGGGTAGCTTCTGAGCAAACCTCTTGCTCTCTGCAATATCAGAGGATGCCTGTAAGTGATGTACAGCTGTACATCAATATTACACAGAGAGATAATGTATACTCCCCGCCTTGGTTGCTTTATGGTTGAAAGGTGTAGCATAAACTAAAACAATAAAGTAATATGTAATACTCACTGGCAATAGCACAGATCATAGCTACTGCTGCAAATGTCCCTGCAAGGCCCTGCCCGCTCATAATAGGTGCCGTGTAACTGGCGGGAAGGAGCCCTGCCAATCCAAACAGGCTGCCTTGGAGAATAGCCCCAAAGGCTGTCAAAAAAAAAAAAGACAAAACCATTTAAAAGGGAATCGCAAATACATCGTATCCATAGAAAGTAAGCATTATAAAATGAACCCAGGGCTGAAGGGCAGGATTTAGCTTACATCACCATAGCATGCACGCTGTGTTGATCATTGATAGGAAATGTTTCTATCTGCTCTTGCCCATTCCCCAGCTGCCAAAAATTTGGATCTGCAAGAGTTACATTCTACCCACTTCAACACCCTAACAAAATGCTCAATACTGAAAAAATGTTTAGATTCTTAAACACAGGTAAGGGTGAAGTATTACACATCAGAGAGAGAATGTGTTTATCTACCGGTATATGTGTATGTATGTATATAATTCATAAATGTGTGCATGTGCACAGATATACCCCCCAAAAAAACTTCACTTACAATTGATGAGGACTATCTTGACCATAGTAACAATGAAAAAAGTCAAAGGCTCCATTGGGACCTTGACCAGGATCGCTGTTACCATGAAGACCGAGAAGATGGCAGCCAAACTAGATATGATTCGTATTCGCTGAGGGATCCTAAAAAATGGAAAAAGATAAAGATAAAAAACTCCTGGCTTTCTAAAATCATAATAAAATCCAATTATTTCTATTGAGATACAACTTTAAGCAACGGATAACCTGTTTTTAGATGTGTAATCACAATTGAAATAGCTTTTCCCGACGTGTGTATCCTTCCAATGTGTGCTCTTCAGAGTTCTCAACAATGATTATACTTCAAGGAGTTGAAGTTCACACATCTAGAAACACTCAGGTTGGGGAGCTATCTAGAATCTAGACCAACTATGTTGAATTTGTGAATATAAATGAAGAGATTTTATTGTATCTATAAATTATCTATTGCATTATGATTCAGTTATGACATAAGCAGTTGTTCCATCTACGTAAAACAAAAATAAGATGTTGTCAAACTGAAATAATTATGTACTTCAAAACCCTAAAGACAATACACCAAAATGAAACAATTTATTTTTGCTTCTAGGTACTGTGCTCCTAATACCGTTCTGGATCACTATATGGAAATAAGTCAAATGATTGCAGTAGCATCATAAATATCTAAAACTGATCCAAATAAAGTTCTTTTCCCACTGAGAAGCTCAAAATGACCTAGTCTGAATGCTGCCATTATGCTGGGAATCAAAGGACTCAGAGCAATTGATGTCTGGAATTTTCATTTTAGAAAATCTATAAAGATCATACCTCTGATGGATAAAAGAGTTAAGGCAGGTGAAGATGAGTAGAGGCAACATGGCACACAATGTCATTACATTGGTAAATATGGACTGCAGGTATGACTGAGGAACTTCCTTCTTCCCTGTGACATTCACATTACCAAGATTGTAAGAGTCCTGGAAGTGATTAGAAAGGAATTATTGTTGTTGTTGTTGTTGTTCACATAGTTAGCCAATTAGATTAGATTGGGTATTTCTATCTGAATCGTTCCCAAGGACCTAAGATTAGGGAGATGTTGTAGGCAGTATCATTGCAAGATTTAAGCTGTTCCAAGTAAAGCTTCCTTTTGCAATTGACTGTTGGCGATTTTGTCAATGCTGATGGTGTTCAAATAGTGCTCCAGATGTTTAGGGATTGCACCCAAGGCACCTAAGGAAATGTGCAAAGGAGGAGGAATAGGTTCAACCTCCAACAGGGGTAGAAGATCTGGAGTGCTTCCATTTCTCAAAATGCAATGAGGTAGAGCAGCAGCAGAAAATTCAAGAACAATTTTACTCTCAGCCTCAGGAGGAGGAAACTAATCATATATGAGCAAAAAATTAAGGAATCAAAACTCCTCCACTTAATAGTTAGAGTGCAGAGGTCTCCAAACTTGGCAAAGTCTTGTAGACTTCAACTCCCATAAGTATTGACCCCTGAGGGACCCCTGAATTAGACGATGCTAGATGCATATAATTTTTGAAAGCCTAGTCCCCCCTTGCAGCTACCAAAGTGTGCAGCTTGGAA
This sequence comes from Pseudoxyrhopus heterurus, assembly GCA_032468235.1. Taxonomy (NCBI): domain Eukaryota; kingdom Metazoa; phylum Chordata; class Lepidosauria; order Squamata; genus Pseudoxyrhopus; species Pseudoxyrhopus heterurus. The sequence goes on along the minus strand of JANHJO010001264.1, from coordinate 172,601 downwards.
CCACTGAACCAATTCAATTATCTGCCCTAATGGAAGGATTCAAGATCAAGCAGAGCTACTTCACACAATTCCCAAACATCCCCCTTGGTTGATCAGTGACTGCAAATGTTTGAGATAAACTACCTCTTTTCCTGTGATGTTCGCATTGGCATGGGAATCCAACGACGATATATTGCTGTAAGAATCCTTCAGGCGGTCGATAAAGTACTACAGGAAACAGAGAATTGGTCAGGCAAAGCAATGAAGGAAACCAATTCCAACATCTAGCACTTTTCTTTTATTTCCCAAGTAGTTCACGCAGAAGAATTCTGCCTTTCATGTGCAAATGTAAAGGAGTCATATTCCTCCAGTACTTTTAATCTTTATGAAAATAGAAAACGGGCTAAAAATGATCAGTTACATAAGTTGCCTAGAGTAATTTAAAAGAGTGGATTAGCTGCACTGATCTCCCATTAAAATAAAAAGGATTACAGATAGTCCTTGACTTATGACTACAATTTAGCCCAAAATTTATCTTGCTAAAACAGTTGTTAACTGAGTTTTGCCCCATTTTAGGTCCTTTCTTGCCACAGTGGTTAAGAGAATCACTGCAGTCGTTAAGTGAATCTGGCTTCCCAATTGACTTTGCTTGTCAGAAGTTTGCAAAAGGGGATCAGATGATCCCAGGACATGGCAACTGTCATAAATATGAACCAGTTGCCAAGCATTTGAATCTTGATCACATGACCATGGAGAGGCTGCAACAGTCATAAGTATGAAAACCGGTCATAAGAAACTTTTTCCAGTGCCATTTTAACTTCCAATGGTCACTAAATGAATGGCTGTAAGTCAAGAACTATCTGTACTGTGTTTTCAACAAAGGTCCATGTAAGGTTTTCCATCTTATAATATAATCTTAGTGGAACCATACAATCTGGAATCAGTGGTAGGGGCAATTCCTTAGTCTGGAATCTGGTACAAATTATGCACATGCACCCTTAACTTACCTCTGAAGCTGTCATGAAAAAATTCCATGGCAGGAGCGTCCCAAGCCCAAGTATGAAAAAGATGAGCCAAACAGCCTTATATCTATAAGAAACAAGGTTGATTAATGAACACTAAACATGACAGAGGGAGGTGATTCATGTCTGTCTCCAAAAGAAGGGAATACATATACCTCAGGTTTGAACTGTGGAGTTCTTGCTGTTTGCTCACAGACGTTTCATTACCCACGTAGGTAACATCATCATTACCCATCCTGATGATTCTATCTAACTGGGTAATGAAACATCTGCAAACAAACCACCAAGGTCAGAGAGCACCAAGAACTCTACAATGCCTATGTGTCACATCATCCTTACATCATACATATCCCTGAGCAGTGTAAAATAAAAATTAAAAATAAAGACACAGTAAAGACAAAAACAGTCTTAAAATATTATTTAGGCTATTAAATAAATGGCCTCAACTAAAAAATATCTTACAATAACAGTCTAAACCACATAAGGAAACTACAAATACTTAGAAGGGTTATGCAAGTTCATAAAAGCCTCACAGAAAAACAATGAATAAGAAAGGAGAACTCATATGCGATTCTTGAAAAAAAGTTCTAACACCAGACTGACAAGGTAAAAAAAACCGCTTTTCCCCGATTGTCAAATATTTGCTAAATTTGCAGCAACTCCAAGGTTTAGATGTCTGGTTCTATCCAATGCTAGAAAAAAAATTTCTAATGGGTGACCCATAGCAGATACCAAAAATGATCCTTGTCAGGACAGTAGGGCACCAACAGATGCCCACAACTGCAATTTAGTGACACCTGACTTAGTGTGTAGGAAACAGTATGTTCTGCACTCATATTACATGGGTGTACTTGTTCATGAGTGAAACACCTTTTCATCTCCCTATAGAATTACGGTACCTGTCTTGGGGAATACTGCCTGTCATAATGGCACTTTAGAATTGTTTTACGTCACCGTTGGTCACCTGGAAAGGAAACAAAGGGGAAGAGATAATTAATTAATTTAAGAGGAAGAAATAGGATAATTCATGGAGTCAAGAAACAAGATTAAGAAATAATGAGAATGGAAATTATATACAGAAGTACAATAAATACAATATATGTTGATTTAAAGGGGGGGGGAACAGGATTTCTCAGCCTAGTTGGGCCAGTAATACTCCTAGATATTCTCTGCTAACTTTCCTCCCTTTGAGTAGTTTGGCACACTTACAAACAAGACTGTAAACATTTACCATTTTATTTCTAAGAAAGTTTCTGAGGTATAAGTCAGACTCAGAGGCTGTGTAAGAAAAGAGAGATTATGTTTAGGAGCGGTGCTTTACATTAGACCAACAAAGTTTCAAAAAGTAATAAAAAATAAAATGAATCAGAGGACTCAAACCCTGACAAGTTCCAAAAGAAATATGGTATTTATGATCACAAACAAAGGCTTTAATGTACTGATTGTTTATGTGCTGGGAAATTCTTTGGAAATACCCACAATAATAAAGATAACATAATTTAAACACTGCAATTTTAGAAAATATATACTTCATTGTGCATATATGGACAACACTTTCAGAAAAATTTACTATGGACCTAATTTTTGCTTAAACCTTCCTGGTTAATAAATTGCTTACAATATGTTATCATTTATACCATGAGATGGGAAGCTAATCAAAAACAGATAAATAAGAAACATTTAACAGTTAAGAATATCTCTCCAATAAATCTTACCCAAATCTTGTTTTTCTCTATTCTGACAATGCCTCAACTTACATAACTTTCTTTGGAATGAATTTTTAAAAGTGCCAAAAACAATCAGGAAATCTATTGTCACCAGTTTCCACAAGCATCCTTCCCTAACTGTGCAGGGTTCTGGATATATGCCCATAACAACCTGTCACTCTGTATAATGGATAGTTTAAATATTTATTGTCTATTATGTAGCTAAACTCTGCTTACAACATTTGCTAGCATATTCCTTTATCGAATCATTATCTCATTTACTTTTGAGACGCCAGCAGAACTATGGCAGTTCCTGCAAAAACTGCTTCCAAGAGTTACCGCCAACTATTTTATCTGAACTGGAAAGTAGTTGTTACGCAAAAACATCCCCAAAAATAGCTGAGATGCATCATATGAAATTCTTTGGTAAACTAAGCTAGTCCTTAGTTTGGGCATTTTGTCCCCTTCTTTATACATTGCAGTGTGTTCCATGTGAATCAAGTCTTTTACATATCTCATCCATATCCTTTCTCAAATATTTCTTCTACCCTGTCGGTCATTTCAAAAAAGGAAAAAATTAATCCAGAGCATAGCTTATCCAATTGTGAATGTAACATCACTAAAAATGTGAAGCATTCTTCACCATTGTAAAACACTGGGTTATGTTAGCAACAATTGTGGTGATTCACTTAATGACCACCACAAAAAAGTCATAAAATTGAGTCCAGTACTTCAATTTAATATAACTACTTAATAGCAGAAATCTGATCCCAACTGTGGTTATAAGTCAAGGATTACCTGTAGAATTGAGGAGGGGGAAGGTGGAAGACGATTATAATCCATCAGAGAAGTAGACCTTAAAAGCAAACAAGAAACCCAAAGCAAACAGAGGTCTTGCACAATGAAGCATGAGGGAATTCCAGTCATTAGATAAATGGCTGGAATAGTGGATTGAACTCAAGCAGAATTAAAAACCCTGGATAAGAATACCAGAAAAGCAATGACAATGAATGATGCACTTCATCAATGCAACAATGTTGACAGCTTCTACTTGCCAAGGAAAACAGGTGGGCATGGAATGTTGCAAGTACACCAGACAGTTGAAAAAGGAAAAAAAGGCATTGGAAGAATATCTGAAGGTTAGTGAAGAAGATGCACAGAAGCTAGTGCAGTACTCTAGGATAACTTACTAAATGCTGGAGAGAGCCTAAACTGGCCTACAAGAAAGACCAAATGAAAAATAGAAAAGAGATGTGGCAAGGCAAAGTATTGCATGGCTGGTACATTTTAAAAAATAACAGGTAAAATGGGCAACAACAAGACTTGGTAATGGCTAAGAGCAGGAAAGTTGAAGAAAGAGTCAGAGGAAATAATTCTGAGTGCACAAGACCAATCTTTAGGAACAAATGCATACAAAGCCAGAATTGGGAAGAAAGCAACAGGCAGAAATTGCAATCTTTGCAAAGAAGCTGAAGAAACAGCGGACCACCTAATTAGCTGCTGCAAAAAGATTTGCACAAACTGATTGCAAACAATGGCATGACAAAGTAGTATCAATGGTGTATCGGAATATCTGCAAGAAATACCATTTACCTGCAAGCAAGAACTAGTGGAACCACAAAATAAATGAAGTAATCAAAAATGAAGAAGATAAAGCACTCTCGGACTTTAGAATCCAAACAGACAAGCATCTGTCACATACTACCCTAGGTTTAACCATTGTCAACAAGAAAGACAAAAAAAGTTAGTAGCAGTATCTGGAGACAGTAGAATACAACAGAAAAAACTGGTGAAAATCACAAAATACAAGGACCTATAAACAGAATGACTGTGGCAAAAGAAAGCCATAGTTATTGCATATCTTGGATGCAATCCCAAAACATCAAGAGCACTCTTTGAACTTCATCATCATTGACAAAATTACCATTGGTCAATTGCAAAAGGCAGCTTTAACTGGAACAACTTACATCCTGCAACATTTTTGACATTATCTAACAGCAACATTTGCTATCCCAGGTCCTTGGGAAGGACTCGAAAGATGGATAAAAATGCCAAATCCAGTCTAAAGCATCTCACTAATTGTGCAACTAACCATAATAATAAATCATCTTGAGTCCTAAGAATATTCTTAATCAGAAATGGAACTGCAGATCACAAAACCGGCCGTGATATTCACAGATGATCACCAAAATGGCACAGTTCATTTCAGGTGCTACAATTCCAGATATCAATTAGACATAATTTAGCGGGGTAAAATTTATTAAAAATATTTATAAAATGTCCATAAAATGTATAGGAAAGAGGAGTTTTGTATTCTGAAGATATTTATGAAAAAGATTGGTTCAAAATAAGTTACAATCATAATTTAAAATGATAGCGTACAAAGCCATATATATACCATATTTGAATTGAGAGTGCTAAAAGTATCTGCCATATGTCACTTCTTAAACTTCTTTAAAATTTCTTACTGTTATGAAGCATATAAGTATCAAATGTATCAATAGGGAATCCAATTAGTTGTTTGGATTAAAAGTCCTAAAGTGATAGATAAACTACAATAACTCAAATAAAACAAGTTGGATATGGGCTGACTCCAAATGTATGAATTTTAAAATTCAGTACAGTACAGTACAATTCCATCGTTTGTTTTAGTCTGAAACATCTACAGAGCAGTTTGAATACATGAGATGCAAGCTACTGCGTATAACTACTCATTACTGGTCATTACTTATCAATACAGCCATATTATCCAAGTATAATCTTAGAGTGAAGTCTTATATATAATTTATCTGGGATCAAGTTGCACTGAAAACAACTAGGACTTACTTTTCAGCAGACATGGGTGAGATTACGTTATGGAAAACTTTTGTACCATTTTAAAACACTTCAACCTTTGATAAACATTTATCTACCTTAACACATTGCAAGCCCCAACCAACAACATTAGACAAGCAGTGCAATCAGCAGCTACACGCTAAGGGGACTTTTCTACTTTTCCCTTTTACAGTTATGCTCCTGCTTCACTGGTTTTAACCATGCTCCTGAAATATGGAGATACCATCATTTTGTTTGAAAGGATTCCCCAAAGAATCCCCATTTTGTCTGAAAAGATTCT
>JANHJO010001264.1:99372-110279 GCA_032468235.1 Pseudoxyrhopus heterurus | reverse complement strand
GGGGGTACTCTCAGTGCTGCCATCTGATGTCCAGATGCAGCTAGGCTAGCATCACTATCACACTAAAGGTGTGACATATATGTGATCCAGTGTTGATTCCTGCTGATTGGCTAGACTAGTCCCAACAGTTTTCTTGGCAAGATTTCAGAAGTGGTTTGCTATTGCCTCCTTCTTAGGGCTTAGAGGGAATGACTGGCCCAAGGTCATTTAGCTGGTTTCATGCCCAAGACAGGATTAAAATTCACAGTCTCCTGTGTTCTAGCCTGGTGCCTTAACTACTACGGTATACTAAAGTAGTCTAATATAAAATTGTGGAGAATTTAAAGAGTTCACAGATTTTTCTCTCAAAGCTATATATACATGTTCTATGGGGAAAGAAAACCTCCTTGCAGTGCCTCTATTTCCAAAATCAACCACTATGGTGGCAAACTTGGTGTTTGTGTTGGAGCCTTCTAAGTGGGCCTTATTTATATGTAGCATATATAATATTTTTTAGGCAGCACAAGGTAAGAGTATAACTAAAGAAAAAGAAATAACAAAACCACAATCTGAATCAAATTTTTGGTTCACTGAACCAGAATTGTCAATGTTGAAATTGCTTGAACATTTCAGTTGGGGATTTTTCAGTGTCAGTCTGGAACTGAATACCAGGAACTGAAGAAAGAATGTTTTCCAGACTAAGCAGGCACTTTGATTACTAAACTATAATAACCCGCAGAGTTCTTGCATGAACTTTGTACTCAAGACAAAAAAGGAGCAACAATCTTCCACAAAAATGATGAATCCTGCAGTTTTTGTGCCTGGTTGTAGTTTCTTGGAATCTGAAGTTTTGTTTCTTCCTTGCTAGCAGTCATATTTTTACTATAAATGCTTGCAGGTAGTTCTCATTTACAACCATAATTGGCACTGGAATATCTGTTACTAAGTGAGGCAGTTGTTAAACAATTGTGCCTGATTATACAAATTATTGTGTCACATTCATTAAGTGTATCACCACAGTTGTTAAGTAAATCCAGTTTCCTCATTGGCTTCGCATGTTGGAAATGCCTTGAAATGCATGACCATGTCACCCCAAAATGCTACCACCATCATAAATAAATGCCAGTTGCCAAGTTCCAGAATTTTAATTTCATGACCAGGGGGATGATACGACGGTCATAAGTGCAAGGATCAGTTATAAGTCAATTTCTCAGCCTTGTTGTAACTTCAGACAGTCACTAAACAAATGGTTGTAAGTCGAGAATTACCTCTAGATCAGTTTTCTTTTGAAATTTAGAATCCTAGAAGAACCAGTTAAGCCAGCAGAATAATTTTGAGAATCAAAGTCATGCTCCATTTAAATATGTAGCTGCAACATTTTTCCAAAGACGTAACAATTAAGGCCTGTGGAATTTGTCATGCCGGCATTTTACAGCATAATGGAATTGTATGTTTGAAATGCTGAACTCAGACATCTACATTTGATTTTTTTTCATTGTGCCGCAGAAGCTTGATTTGGAGGAGGGAAATAATGAACAAAAGAAAAGTTAAAAGAAAGAATTGTTGCTCTTTGTCTGCTTTCGGTTATCTTCTCCAGAGCAGGTTATGAAAGCTAAAGCCTAAGCCATGGGTGTCAAACTTGTGGCATCAAGTTGATGGCATCATTGCCGTCACGTGACATTTTGCGACTTTCCCCCCCCATCTCAGAGATGGGGTGGGTGTGGCCCGCATGTGACGCATCCAGCCTGCGAGCCTCCAGTTTGACACCCCTGGCCTAAGCCATAAATACAATGGCTGTGTTCACACATCCAAGCATACATGTGTTTTTTCATACCTATACCTATATGAAAAGCTGTTCAAACAGGAGTTTATGTCTGCAGATAGAATCTAGTTTGATTCTTGGTATTTCAGGAAAAAAAGAGCCAGTTTTGGAAGCAGACTTAACAGAAGAGAATATATGTAGCTCAGGGTTGAACTTTGGACTCCTTGGTGCTCTCTGAGCTTGGTTGTTTACTTACAGCCATTTCATTACCCAAATAGGTACCGGTAATATCATCAGTGCTAGTGAGTGTGGGGTTTGCTCTCTGTTTATATTCAGTAGCTTGTTCTGCCAGTATTATTGGTAACGTGATTTTTTCCTTGGTAGTACCTTAAGGTATTTTTTCTGCCTGATTATTTGTCTGGTGTTAATCCTTGCTTCTCTAGGTATTGGTTGCTGGAAAGGATATATTCTAGTCTTTTGTTTCCTTCTTAGTTTTTTTTATTGTCTCTTTTGAATGGTGTATAAATGTGGTTTATCTTTATATTGTTGGCTGATTTGTCTGAATACCAAGCTTCCAGATATTCCTTAGCATTTTTGCATTTAGTTTGGTCTATGATGCTCACAATGTCTCTGTTGAAACTCTGGTTGAGTCTGTCCATGTGTTGTGAGATTCAGGCATGTTCATGGTGTCTTCTTACTTCTACTTGATATTCATGGATGTGCTAGTTAGTTTTCTGCCCGTCTTTACCACACAGTAACTGTTACAGTTCTTACACTGCAGGTGACTCTTTTTTCTTCTTGGACTATTGTGTGCTTTATTTATTTAAACCTTAAGATTTAAGGTTTTGGAGGGCATTAGCCTTGTGTGCCATGGTGATGAGATGTAGTTGTAATAGTCTGTTGTTTGTTTCTGAGATGTTTTTGATGTATGACAGTGCTATCCTTTTCATATCTTGTGTTAGTTGTATTGTAATGGATTAAGTGGTCAGGTACTTTTTGATAAAATTGCATGGGCCTCCATGGAAAGTGTTGGATAGGCAAACTGTTTCCTTTTTCGATGTTCTGGGTTGCTGTACTAATTTAATTTGTACTAATTTAAATAATATACAACCATATGCAGTCTGTACATGTGGAAGTGCTAGAATTTATAGGCTCATATGCATGAGCAGATGGCAATGAGCTATATATAGCAAAAATCTAGGCAATGTTTTTCCCAGCCATCCTAGCATTGCTATCCTATTAAAGTCATGGTTTTGTGCATACAAGAACCTTGTGGGAAGCCCCCCCCCGAAGATTGAAATATTTTGAGGAATATTTAAAAAGGCAGAATATTATATTTCCCTAAATGACAAATGGAGAAACATGTTTTTTTAGAGGCAGGAAGCAGACTCAGTCTTTCTTAATAGCCCCCAGCAGATTTTTTGTGCCCATTAAGAAAGATTGGGCTGGCCTATTCAGAAACCAGCCCCAGTTTCCCTGCCCCAAGCAGAAACTGAGGAGGCCAACTTTTAGAAATGCAGATTTGGTAATCCATTCAAGATAGGATATTTTGAAACAAAGGCAGGATGGTAGGATTAGAAGTAGCCCCTCACCCAAGATCCAACACAGGAAGAAAGTCATTAGGCACAATAGGAATTGCCCAACACCCTTTCACAACACAAGTCCCTTCATTGCACCATCCCAGAGCAGTCCAAACTTCACCTGGGAGCTCAGATAAACAATAAGCCAGAGGCTGACCAGATTAGCTCAAACACCTAGGATTTGCCTTTCCTCTTTTGCCTATAGAGCCAGCCATGACCCCTACATGACCCCATAGGAATCTGACAACAGCCAGTAGAATATTAAAGTACATGTTCTTGCACAGGAACAGGAAGCTCAAATACAAAGCTCAAATACAAAGCCCAAAGAAGGTATAAATCCCCCCACTTTTAACTCCATTTTGTCAGCTGTCCCAAAATCACATGTAGTTCTGGTTTTGCTTCATCAATAAATGGAATCTTTCTTTCCAATCGGTCTTCATGTTTCCAGTGTCTTTCTCCCAGCTTGGGATTGAACCAGATGGATATTTCTTCCAACAACCTGTAACAATTCTGTATTGTCTCTTTACAGGCAAAAGAGCAGCTTATAGACAGGAATTTACTGACTGAGCAGTTTTTTTCTTTATTTAATACTAGGAAGAATTCAAATAATCTTTTGGCAAAAAGGCCAAATTAAAATCCCTTACCTGCTTAGATGCCAGCCTTCCAGACTGAGCTGCATCCAGTTCTCCAGGAATCCTATTTCCAGGACCAATTTTAGTATCTATGCAGTATGCCTTTGACACCATTTTACAGCCTCTCTTGGGAGAACAGCTGAACAAGATGTCACTGCCAGCATAAGTAAATGAGGCCGGCTCAGTTGCTCAAGACTTGTTCATCTGAGCCTTTCATATTTAATCTTCACACATTGTTCTATCTGCCTTAATTCATCAAACTTAGCAATTTACTTAGCTTGACATGCTTGTTTCAGTGTTCTAAAAAAAAATGGACTCGCTGGCAGCATTAATTCATCAGTTGGTTTAGCCATGGGTTTAATAAACAAATCACAACGGTTGAGTTCACCTAACAGAGTCATAACCTAACCATTTAGTACATGATGTTACCCAGTTTGGTATGTACTCTGTGTGTGTGTGTGTGTGTGTGTGTGTGTGTGTATGTAGCTGTGGTAAATTCTGAGCTCAGTTACCTCTGTTCTGTTGTAATTCTGGGATAGCTGTTCTGTGTGAAGTGTGAAAGGAGGAGGCCTCAGAATTCTTAGGATTCAAGATCTTCTTTATGACTGTTCTTTATTCCAACAATAGGGATATTTACTCTTTTTTTAAACTTTTCATTAAAAAGGCAAAAGTACAATGAGTGCATGAGCATAAGAGTTAGAATTATACCTTGTCCAGAAGCGATTATGATGGTGTTTGTTTTGGTTAGTGGCAAAATAAAATCCACAGGTGAAAAGTGTGGCTTAACAACTGAGCAGGTTGTGGATAACCAAGCACAATTAACTGTCCTTGTGAAACAGAGATTTATTTGGGGTTGCAATGTCTTTATTAATTCCCGTTAACAAACAAGCTGTGGGACTGGACCGTTTTAGCTTTTTGATTGAACCAGAGTTTCACAATTGAAATACAGGCAGTCCACAACTTACGACCACAATTGAGCCTAAATTTTCTGTTGCTAAGTGAAACTTCGTTAAGCGAATTTTGCCCCATTTTACCACTTTATCACCACATTTGTTAAGTGAATCATGGTAGGTTGTTAATTTAGGAAAAATGGCTGTTAAGTGAATCTGGCTTCCCCATTGACTTTGCTTGTCGGAAAGTCGCAAAAGGTGATCACATGACCGCAGGGACAATGCAACCATCATAAATATGAAGCAGTTGCCAAGCGTCTGAATTTTGTTCACGTGACCATGGGGATTCTGCAATGGTCGTAACTGAAAAATGGTCATAAGTCACTTCTTTCAGTGCCTTTTGTAACTTTGAACAGTCACTACATGAACTGTTGTAAGTCAAGGACTACCTGTATGGATTACTGTATGGTTGTGTGTGGCCATTTTTCTGGGTGTCTGGTACTCACTGTTTTCATTTGAAAATGTGTTTGATTGTGCCAAAACAGAGGATACAAATAAAAGATAGTGCTAATGAATTGTGCAAAAGAAAAGTGAGAGTTAAAGAAATGGAATCTATCATTCCCAATTCAAGTCCCTATTCTTTGAAGTGCAGTCTTGGGGAGGCAGATACAAATGTTTGGATCATGGGGTGTAATAAGCAGATTTTCTCCTTGAAACAGCATTTTTTCCACCCACAGAAATAGATTACAAAATGCAGCAACAATTCTGTTTTCCTTTTCTTGAGAGTCAAGAAGTGGCAGAGCTACATGTTAAACATAATTCATGTTGAGCCAGTCTATATTGCCAATGAAGGTGGGCTTCCTGTCATCTTATTCCCCTCCTGCAAATGTCCCATGTTTACTTAAAGTTTAGCAATACCATGCAACATCAGAGTGGCTTGAATTTCCAATTATCTGGAACCAGAATGTGAAACCAGCAGTTTCAGATTTGCAGTCCCCTTTTACCTCATAAACCTTTCAAATGTGTGTATGGGAAAAATCATACCTATGGTTTCCTGTAGAAACCCAGTTGTTTGGATATGCAGACCCATTGGTCCAATTTGCAGGATATGCTTTAACAGCCTGTTGTGCACACCTAACCAAGCCAACTAATTCCAGAAATTAACCCAGAGGGATTAGTTTAGCCTGAAATAGCTGAGGTATTTTGGGGCTCAGTTAACTCAATCGTGTCATCCAAATATGGATATGAAGGTTATCAGAGGGCTAATTAGCCCAGAAATATGACACCTTCTTGCTCATTATTTTCTTCCTCCCTATAGCAAGAGGGTGATATGACTTATGTTACATTTGCTGTTATTTTAAAGGTTCTTCCCAGCCAGGTTTCTCCACCTGAAAAAAAAATACCTCAGTGAAAGGCATTTCCTTAAAAGAATCAGTAGGTGTGAAAAAAGGTTAAGTCTTCACTGAGGTCCCATTTTCAAATTAAAATCTCTGCAGTTACCTGAGCAAATTTACATTTTGGAACCAGTAGATGCTGAGCTATTACCTGCTCTTGGATTTTAGCAAGGGCTATATTTCAAGTTTTTCCACAGAGTGCCGTTTTGCTCTCCAGGTGGACTACAAAATACACCTGGGAATCTGTCCATAACTTTCTTGTTTTATTTGGAAGGCCAATACCAATGTTTTCATTCTTTTAAATGGAGTGCAGCATGTGTTTGGGTATCTTAAGTACAGTAGCAGCCTGGCTATTAAAGCTTAACTCAGTTAACGCTAATGCATTTTGAATGAAAGCACATAGACTAACTGGTGTTTTAATATGGTGTTAATATTTCTCCAGGAGATGCAATTGGCTATTAAACCAGCCTTAAAAGTTGCTGAAGGAAGGAAAACTAAGTGACAAGGAACGTCTTGGCATTATACTCCACACTGAATAGTAAAAGACAAATGCCTCTCTTCAATATCTGAAAAAAAAAAATCCTGCAGAGGTTTTCCTCAGCCTCAAAATAACTGTAATTCACATATATGCTGATTCTAATTGGTGTTGTAAGTGCTTTGTTTTTTTTTTCCTGTAAAAGATCAGGCTTCCATTGTATTGTTTGGGCCTCATTCAATGTTGCCAACTGACCAGAAAAAACCCTGCTGTGACCTATTTTGGAGTGTCTGTGTTTACAGCAGCTTAATTTATAAAGAAGAACAATAAAAACAGAAAAGAAAAGATGAATCTTCTCTCTGCATGAAGCACATAATTATTACTGGCTAATGTCTACAGACTGGTTAAAGGCACAAAAGTAGCAGTCAGGTGAAAAAGCTGGGCGGCCTTCAGCCTAGATAAATTCCAGGGCTTGGATAATTGCATCTAAGAACTGCTTTGCTTTTTGATCCCATCGTGAATTATGCACAGATTTGTTAGGAAAGACTTGAAGGAGCATAATTTCTTCCTCCATCCCCAGGCTGAATACAAATATAGCATTAATAACATTTGTGTCTCGGAATGTACTACCTGATTGTATCCGTGTCAAAGAAAGGCAGTATACTGCCACTGCAGGGAAAAATCCCGTAATAATTGAAATTACATAGCATTCTGCCTCAAAATGAATGAAGGTACTCGTTGTTTCGCTGCCTGTCCTTCCACTCCATCAGCTGATTTCTTTTGGGGTGAATGGAGAGCTGAGTATTTCAATGAGCAAAGCCTATCCCCTCTTCTTCAATTTCTGCCCTCTTGGGAGAGAGCTAATGACAAGGGCTGGTGCAGAGTAGCAGAGCCTCTTGGACCAGGCAGGACCCTCAACCCAACCAGCAAAGGACAGTTCACTGCCAGCATTTAGTACCACAGTCCCCATTTCTTGAAAATTCAATCTTTCTTCCCGAAGAATTTCCTGAAGACGGATTTGTTCTTCTGGCTAGGTGAAGCACTTTGATTTTGCTCACCTACCATTTCTCGGGCTCCACCTGGAGTGGCTATGAAGGAGTGGCAGCGGGGCCGCGGAGGAGTGGATGGAGCCTGCTCACCAATGTACAGAGTAACAGAGTAGTTGTTGGGTTCTTTAGACTTCGATAAAGGTGTGATCTTCTGATATGTAGCTGAAAGAGAGAGAGGGGGGGTATGTGTCTTTATTATTTTTTATAGTATCAATGGAATCGCCTGGTAACTCCAATTTTAGTCCCTGTACCTCATCTCCAGGCCACGGATTATAAAAATTATATATATTGTACTCACTTCTTTACTAGCAGTTACAAAGCATAGGACACTTGCATGTGGCACTGTTTCAACTCCCCTTCTAAAGCATTTTGGACATGTGATCCTTCCTTGACTAACTTTGGTAGATGAAGTAGAGGTTGGACCAATCAGTGCTCCTTCTAAACTGATTGGGAGGAGAGTGCAAAAAATAATCACCTTTCACTGCTCCACCCATTAAAGTCAAGCATCTTTTCCAACAAGTTGAGTGCATGGCTGGTATACAGTATGTGTGTGGGGAACATGTAGTGTCTTGCTTGATCACAGAGGCTGGAAGGCAAGGTGAAGCAAGGCTTGTGTGTGAACCACTGATATAATCAGAGAAAACCAAGCTGGGTAGTTTTATTTTCAGAGGTAGTGAAACTGATTAGAAAGATCGGCTTGCCTGATAAGATTGCCTGTGAAATCTACTAGATAATGCTTGTCCAGGTGGCAGGAAGCCAGCCAGCCAAGACTTCATTGATTGAATGAGGAATGTCCCCAATAGTATCTCCTTTTCCATCTTTAAATTTAATAAGAATTTATAACTTTTCATTATCAATTTTTCTTCTCCCCCCAGAATTTTTCTTATGTCTCATTTTTATCTGGGCATAGGACCACCAATCCAACTTCACACCTTGGTTACCCAACTCCTGAATCGATTTAAGTTCTCCTTGTTCGTCTAACACCTCCGTATAGGTTGGCTTCTTATCTGGGTCTAAGGCATTTGGGTATACTAGTGCCTCCAGGGTAGATAGCCAGCAAGGGATTTTGATATAATATTTTTGTTTTAGTTTTTCCCATGTCCCTAGTAATATCTTCCTGAGATAATGCCTCTGAAAATAATTATGGGGTTTACTTTTCTCCTGCCACATAAAAGCGTGCCAGCCTTGTTGCAAGTCATGTTCCTCAATCGTCAATAGCCTTTCCTTTCTGAGCATGATCCACTCCCTTAACCATGTAATCGTAGCTGCCTTAAGTAGATCTGGATTTACTGGTAAATCTCTAGAGATCTGTAATTTTATCAACAATATTTTTAATGTATTTCTTTTTCTGACTAAAAAAGCCGAAAATACCTTTTACTTTTGGTTCTCTGCTTACAACCAATTGTTGGAGCAGAATTATTTAATTTTAAATATATGTTTCCATGCTAGGCCCCAGTAGATGGAATGTGTAAATCTAGTATTCCACCTGTATAATCAAAGTCTGCTCCACCCTGTTTAAAGCACATTAAAGTGAGAAGTGCATTTCAAAAATCAAACAAATGGATCTGACTCCCAAAGTGTGCTCCTGGCACCTAGTGGAGATTTTAAGCAATAAACTTGTTACTTGAAAACAACCTTGACTTCTCACTGAAATGATATAGTCTGAAAAGAGCATATGATGTCATGTTAGTCACTGTAAACAAATTTTGTTGGCAGAGATCTGAGCTGTATTTGAACACAAGGACATGGATTTAATAGCTTATTAGCTGTACAAACAGTTAGAAAGCCAGAGGGGAAATTAATAGTCTTAACAACACTTATTCATTTCTTTGGCAATACCTACAGACATTCTAGCAAACTCTGGGTGCTGTACAAGACCAAATCAATAATTACACCTAATAATTCTGGTTTTTTTTCTTTATAGATATGCATGTCATACCTGAGGTGAATGAATATGACCGCCTTTTGCTTGTCACCAGTCCCCAGTCATCTTCCTGATAGAACTGAGGCTCTTGTGACCTTGCTGACTCCAAAGGAGAGCACTGCTTTAGATTCTGTTCTGTGGTATAAATAGATGCAGCTCTGAGGCCATTTCCTAGAAGGAGAGACACACTGCATTAAGGCTAAATATTTCAATCGTGTATCTCAGAGTGCTAGTTGTAGCCTTTAAAGCCCTGCCACGGTTGGATCAGATGTCCTGCTTATGGGACCAATGTCAGCGTATTAGCTTTAACACTGATTAAGTAAGCTTTGCTGTGATGGGACCACGAAATAAGCATAGAACATGTATGTAGGGGGTGGTTTGCATGTGTATGAGAGGGAAAGCAGTGGTGGGCTGCAACCGGTTCAGTGAGCATGCGCTTCATAATCCACATTATGACTTAGTACAGAGGTCTCCAACCCACAGTTGGAGGAAAAACTTCTCTCTCAATAGATTCCTTTTAACCATTTAGTTCAGTTCAGCAAAGGGTTGTGTAGAAATGGCCATTTCCACTGCCTTGGACGGTTTCTTCAAGACTTCAAAAATCCAGAAGAAATTAAGGAGATGCTTGAATGGATTCTATGTCATTATTTCTTACCTGTCCTCTACAGCAGTAATTTTCAAAGGATGTTCTCCTATGGTGCTTCAATTGAGATGACGGGAACATTTTACTATATATTATTTAAAGAACTTATATTACTGGATAGTATAGCAGTATTACTATACTAAAGGCAAAGGTAGCGTCTTTCTGTTCAAGATCGACTTCCAGTGACTCTATGGATTTCTGGCAGCAATACAGAAATAATTCATCACTATTTCCTTTAGTCATGTTTTGGGGAATTCCCAATCAGGCCTGCACCTGTATTCTCCCATCCAATTATTTATTAGACCCAATCTTGTTTAGTTCAGGGTCTAGAGGAGCCCAGGTTCTCTATCTGCTGATACTACAATAATAAGCTGCTGAGGTCAGGTCAGGAAAATGCTCTTGAAAAACTGCAGTTAGCTCCATACACTTACCTGTTGTCTCCAGTGGTTCACTACGAGCACTATAAGGCAACTGCAGCTTTACACTTGATTTGGGCAGAAATCTGATTTCTTGACTCTTGGTTGGAAGCTTTTTCTGAAAGCTCTGGAAGTGGGAAACGACTTGGCCAGGAATTGCCCT
>JANHJO010001264.1:18871-29473 GCA_032468235.1 Pseudoxyrhopus heterurus | reverse complement strand
AGCAGGCATCAATTTAGCCCTGAAAATTAGTTGACTCGAGTATAAGCCGAGGGTGGTTTTTTTCAACCCTTTTTGAGGGCTGAAAAGCTAGGCTTATACTCGAGTATATGCAGTACATTAGAACTATGTAATACACAGACTTTTTTTCCTGAAAAATTCCTAAAATTGCTGGGCAGATCAGAACTTGCAGTTGAAAAGATAAGAATTTCAGCAAAAAATGAAAATAATAAATCACCCACCCCTTGCAAAATTCAGGGGGAGGCAGAGAAATGACTTTCCCTGTCTTCATTTACTGGAGATTTCAAAAATCCATCACATCAGTGTTATGTTTAAATTTACCCCACAATGCCCAACACTGAAGGGCATTTTGCAAGGAAAAATTGTCTCTCCTAGTGGGGAACCATCATTTTTATAGTTAATACCATTTTCCCCCAAAATGCCCTGCAGAACAGGACAGTGTAGTCATGCTAAATTGATAGCAATCCATCTAACAAAGCTTCAATAGCTAAATGAGTCCCTCCCAGCATCAGAACTAGCCTATGTCCCTGGAAACAGCTCCAATGACTTCACCACTTCTTTATCTAATGTACGGGACCTTGACAAAAACCAGTTTACATTTATTACCCGGTTGTTGATTTAAATCATAGAACTCAGTAAGACAAACACAAAAGTTCTAGAGAGTTATCTGGAAAGTCACCAATCTGCTTGGTTTTGGAAGGTTCCTGGACTGTCCTCTGATTTCTAATTTATGTAGAACAAATTAAAAAGTAGAGACAGAAAAATCTAGTCCTTTGTCATTGCCTTTCCTCTTAGGATCCGTTGGGATTCTCCAATAACTGGCAAAGTTTTTAGCCCATGCAAAAAAATGTTACCTACTTTGAAATGTCTATGGAGAGTTTCAGTCATCCAGGTCAGTTTGGTCCCAAAGGTGCTTTTTCAAAAGATAACTGGACTTTCTCTGTATTTCCCTTGAAGCTGTTTTGCTTTTCATTCAAGAAGCTTCAAGGGAAATACAGAGAAAATCCAGTTGCCTTTGGGACTACTTTGAAATACTTGATTCTATATATTCTAAACTGTTCTGCACATATGTACAAATGATCTTTTGAGTCTTTGGATACCAGGTGGAACTATTCAGCCTTCTGTTGAAAAAGGTTGACTGTGTCAGATTTACATATCTGGAACATATAATCCATTGAGTCTGGAATCTGATTGATTTCAGAATGGGAATCCCAGGTCAACTGGGAGGTCAACTAAACAAGCCAGGGTTTCTCTCCCTCCTTTCTCCTTCTCTTGGATTCCTATGTTCTGATGTTCGCCAACCTCCTAGCATTTCCACAGAGACTAAGAAATGATTTCAAACTGTTTTCTTAGTAGAAAACTCGTAAAAATAAACGCAATAGTTCCCAAAGTTGAAAATGCTGAGGAAAGTAATGATAGCTAAATTGGCATCAAATAAGCCGTTTTAGATGGGCTTTTCAATGATACAGGGCTACCACTGGAGAGGCCTTCTCCCTATTTGAGATCCAGCTTACAACTGATGGTAAAAGCTGAGTACTGTAGAAATAAGAAAGGAAATAGTCTAGCAGATGTCTGAATCCTATTCCATACAGAGCTACGGAATTTGGAAATAACGTAGGGGGACAGCTGATAAGTCTTTGATACATCTAGGTTTGTAGATGCTGGATAAGAGCCTTGAATGATGCAGCGGGCTAAACACTGTACTTTGTAATTAAGTATTCAGCTCCCAGCTGCCTGCGATTTAGCAGTTCGAATCCACCAGGCTCAAGGTTGACTCAGCCTTTCCATCCTTCCGAGGTAGGTAAAATGAGAACCCAGATTGTTGGGGGCAATATGCTGACATTGTAAACCACTTAGTGCGGGTTGCAAGCCCTGATAGGCGGTATATAAATACAGTGCTATTGCTATTAATTTGAGTTTATCTTCCAAAGAATTAACAATTCCCCCACCCTCTCAGTTTTGTGTCATCCAGAAATTTGATGAGCTTCCCTTCAATCCCTTCATCTAGGTTATTTATGAAGATGTTAAATAGCACTGGGCCCAAGACGGAACCTTAAAATACCCCACTGCACAGTTATCTAGATGTAGTTCCGTTGAGGACAGTTGGCCAGCATGAGTTGCCGTGAGATTTTGGCAAAAACTTTGGAGTAGATACTATAGTTTATTATGTCCTATCAACAGGACATTAACAGACTTATCTCATATTGCTGAGCAGTTCTGTGTCAATAGAAGACATGTCTGCCAGTTGATGAGAATAATTGTTTCTTTGTTTACTTATTCACTCTATTTTCAGTAACATCAATTCCTATCCATTTGCCTCTAGTCATTCTAAACACTTAATTGGTGAAATCTCAAGCACATTATATTTATGGAATAAATAGACTCTTCCCAGCAATTATAAGTACAAATATATTTCCATCTCTCTTTCTCTCTATAGTTACATCATATTACTCTTCCTTCTAAAATCTATCTATGAGATTCTCAGTCATCCAGGTCATGGTTGTCCCAAAAGTGCTTTCTCAAGAGGCAACTAGACTTTTTGGTTTTTCTTTGAAGACGTTTCGCTTCTCATCCAGGAGACTTCTTTAACTCTTGGATGACAAGCGAAACGTCTTCAAAGAAAAACTAGGAAGTCCAGTTGCCTCTTGAAAAAGCACCTTTGGGACATCTATAATCTATCCTGTCTAATCATCAAAACCATAAATCGCAAGTTCATTGTTTTCATTTTTACACAAAAGTTCACTGAGCCCTGTGGCGCAGTGGGTGAAAGTGCAATATTGCAGGCAAACTCTGCCCACAGCCTGGAGTTCGATCGTGACGGGGCTCAAGGTTGACTCAGCCTTCCATCCTTCCGAGGTTGGTAAAATGAGGAGCCAGATTGATGCAAATAATGCTTACATTATTAACTGCCTAGATAGTGCTGTAAAGTGCTATGAGGCTGTATATAAGTATAAATGCTATTGCTGCAAGAGATTTCCAATTAGCAAGAAATGTAGTTAATGACTTTTGTCTAATGAAATAAGTTAAAATATTCATTTCAGCAAAATCTGTCAGCTTCCCCAACCATTCTTCCATACTGGGTGGTGCCCACTCTTTCCCTCTCTGTGCATGTATTAATCTTCCTGCTGTGGTCTTATATTGAAATAATCTTCCACGGCTTTTTTTACTAACTGTTTATCCCTTAATTTTAAAAGGAAAAGTTCTGGCCACATTCACTAAACCCCGAAACCAAACTCTGCCCAGCAGATCCCAGCTATGAAAGCTTACACCAGTATGAAATTGGTGTTGTTTTTCTTGTGTCCTTCCTGGGAGAGGTAGAAGCAAAGGTAATACATAATTCATGCAGAGATCCTTATAGCAATTGCAACGAAATACAGTAACGTGTTGGACAAGAAAAATGCCGCGTGATCAGTGACCTTGCTTTGTTGGAAGAGTCCAGCTGGCTATTGTTATAAGGACACTTATAGTCATGAATAATAAATAATGTTATGAATAATGATTTGTAATTAATGAATTATGAATTAAATCATTATCATTAAATATTGATTCATAATTGTTCACTTGTGAACAGTGTTTCCATTCTCGTATGTCTTGAAAGGATTTTGAAGCTGACCATGTGATTGTCTGTACTCCTGATGACCTTGAAATGCAGGGAATGGTCAGTGCAGCATAGCTATGATGGTTTATGTAGTACAAAAATCCCCTACCCCTTGGAGGTCTTCTAGTCCAACCCCCTGCTTAGGCAGAAAATCCTACACCACCTCAAAAAAATGGTTATCCAATCTCTTCTTAAAAACTTCCAGTGTTGGAGCGCTTACAACTTCCAGAGGCAAATTGTTCCACTGATTAATTGTTTCAACTGTCAGGAAATTTCTCCTTAGTTCTAAGTTGTTTCACTTCTTGATTAGTTTCCACCCATTGCTTCTTATCCTACCCTCAGGTGCTTTGGAGAATAGTTTGACTCCCTCTTCTTTGTGACAGCCTCTGAGATATACTCTGGAATACTTCTTCTTACCACCAGCATAAATTATTTTTATGGTTTTATGGTTTTTATTCTCTCTCTCTCTCATTCCCTTGAAGAATCATAATAAAAGACCCACTGAACTTATGGAATAAGCCCCAAAGGGCACAGTGGGATTTGTAGATATGGATGGATAGGAATAAATATGCCTTTGCAAATGTGTTAAATTTAAATCATAGAATAAATGCCATGATGTTCTTTTTTTTTAACTTTTTCATCTAGCTGGTTCACAATGCTTAAACATACATTAATATTTAGTATCCACTGAAACATTTTCAGGATAAAAACCTTTTGCAACTGTTACTGTTCAAGAGCCCTGTGAGACAACCTTTGCTGAAGACCGGATTTATGGATAAGAAGGTTTAGAATCTAGGCAGTTTTCTTCCATCTAAATCTAAACCGTCTAGTATATAATACTGTCTTGTCTGTAATCCCAGAGTCTTTAAGTGATACTTGATTCAAACAGATTTAACTTTCTTGAAGAAGAGCCCAGAATTTTGTTTTCAGTACATTGCAGATAATGAGATGAAATGAACAATATATCGCCTATAGTTGGACATTATTATGTCAGACTGTCAAGGGGGAGTATTGGTTCCTGGAGCTGGGAAATGGGTCCCCTGGATGATGACTTGCAGCTTACTCACACAGGATTTCACTGGAGAATAATGAGGAAATGGGAAAAGGGTAGCAAAAGACGATTGGAAACTCTATAGAATTGTTTGGTTCTGTGAGGAGAAATTTGTGCCTGAGATCAAAGATGACCCTTTCTCCATTCCTCTCCCCCCTTTTTTTCTTTCCAGCTTCCAGACAAATCTTCAAGATATGACCTATTCTTTGCCCTTTGAAGGCTGTGGCAATGAGCTCAGCCAGAATGACCTTTCCCAGCCTCCGAAACTTTCTCACAGGGAAGCAGAAATCAACCCAAGGGACCATTTCAGCCCCAGTGTAGCAAATTTCATGCGCCAAAATCAGAAACAATCACTCAACAGCTCACTTATTAGCAGGAGAGCACTAGGGGTCAACAGTGATGTAAGACTCCTGGGGCTTTCTTCCTCCTCCTCCTCCTCACCAACTCCCCCTTTTGCCTCATTCTTTTAAGCTGCTCAAGAACTTGCAGTTCCATTATTTACTTTCCACATAGTTATATATGCTCAGGGACAGGCAGGATCCTTAGTAAAACGGTGCGACCTAAATGGGGATTCATGGTTTTCAAGTGAAGAACTGCAGCAATACTGTAGGGATCAAGGGAAGCTTCTAAAAACTGTAGAAGGGAACTCACATCATGCAGCAGCTGTGTTATTCAGCAATAGGAACATATTAGGAGCAAACATGGTAGCGGTAACAGTCCAAATCGTTCATAGCATATCATTGACTGCTCATTCCTCCAACTTCTTCCTAGAGGGGATGCTGCAAAGTACTTATAGAACAGCTGGCTTTGCTGTGTTCGGGCACAATGGAGGGAGAGAAAAATAAGGGATTTGGAGTTCAGATAGCCTTTCAAAAAGGCCTCGCTCCATATATGACCTGAAGAAGAACCATAAAGGGCAAAATTTAGTTGAGGAAAACAAAAAAAGGAAAAGCTAAAGGTAGAGGTGTATTTAGCCTAGGAGGAAGACATCAAGAGGTTTATTGTATAGCACTGAGAAGTTTAAATAACAAAAACATCTTTAGTATTGAGCGTTATGTGGTTCGTTTCAGCTGCTTCATTCATTACATTTCCTACCAGAGAATATTAATATGGTCTTTAGATACAGAAATTAAGATATACTATCAATAAATATCTTTTGTTCTCAACGTAAGTACCTCTTAAACTTTTAATATAACACATGCATAATTTGCATACAGTTTACTTACATGTCAGTTGCACACAGTGTGCAAATTAAGATAGTTTCAGAATGTCAAAATTCATCACATAACATTCAGCATGAAAATAGGTTTGGCTGTTCATTTACTTAGACGATGGCTTCCTTTCCAACCAAGCAAAAGCTCTGCAAAGCTCTGTTCACAAGGATTGTCCTTTCCCATATAATACTTCTTGTCTGTGCAGCATTGAGGTGAGCCTCAAATTGGAAATCAAAAGGATTTAAATATTCAGTATCAGTATCATGGCTAAATGGTATCCCATCCCATAGATTTGACTGCTTTAATTATTTTAAATTGTTTCCAGCCATGACTCTCATCCTATTTTACATCTCAGAGAGGACTTAGTCTTAATGTAGTGGCACCCCCAACCTTTTGGGCACCAGGGACCGGTTCCGTGGAGAGAGGTTTTTCGGCGGACTGGAAGAGGCTGGGTTTCGTGTGCTGATGGCATCCTGCAATGGGGCTTTGCTTGTTTGTGTGGACCAGTTGCTGACATGCCATGGCCAGTCCACAGATTGGAGGTTGGGGACCCTGTCTTAATAAATATAAATATACTGTGTGCAAATATATATAGAATTTAAGATATACCGTAAAGTGTCAATTTATTAAATATTCTGGGGACTCAGTCTAAAATGTGCTAGCTCTTTTCTCCTTGCATACAATTTAATAAGTAATGATTATTTAAGATCAGTTTTTAAATTCGGAAATAGTCAATAGATTGTATTACATGGTAAAACATTTTTAGGATCCTTAGATTGGATTCAAGACATGGAAAAGTAAAGGATTGCACACTATTGAAAGGTATGATACCGTATTACAAAGCTTTCCCCAAGCTGACTGGAAATTGCAGAGGGTTTCCTTCCAATTTATACTGTTGGAAAGGCTTGTCACTGTGATCTATCATGTCAACCTTGACTCCTGGTTATTATTAGCCAATAAACCATACTGGGATGAGAGCATATTTCTTGTCCTACAGCAGCGATGAGGAGAATTTCTTTTTTTGTATAACCATGGCAAAGCTTAACAAGATCAGAAGCCTCCCACATGCGGAAATATCCATTTTCCCACCAAGGGATTTAGCTGGATCCAATCCCAAAAGATTAGCTACACAACAGCCAGTTATGGAAATGGCTCACATATGACACTAAGTTGGAATTGTTTAATCCTTGACTTGTGGTAATTTAGAATGGCTGGGGTTCACACAATATACAGTGTATAAGGCTACAAACTAGCTTACAGATGACAATGGTCTTCTGTACAGCTGGGTTCTGGAAAGGTGCGACAGTGGCATAGAAGTGTTTTAAGAAAAGAAATAAATAGTTGTTTTCTCTCTGCACTGCCTCTGTTTCAAGGAGACTGACTTAAGAGCAACAGGTTTTTCCCTGTGAGACAGGTTTGAATCCCAGAAGGGTATGGCTAGCTGTTGAGAGCTAAATAGCTCGAAATAGATTTATACTAGTCTCCCTTTATTTCTTTGTCAGTAAACGTAAATTTAAGAGCAACAGGTTTTATTTATTTATTTATTTTGTTGTATTTATATGCCGCCCAATTCCCAAGGGACTCTGGGCGGCTCACAACATTGATTAGAGTCGCCACTAGAAGAAGTGCAGCAGGGGATAAAGAAATGGATGGAGAGAAGCCTATGGAATTTAGGCCGCTGCCAATACTGCACTTTCAGGCAGACCTACACATCTTGTTATTAGGATTTTGCTGAGACAGCAGACAGGGAATGCAACGTAAGTAATGAGATTAATGATTTAACTTCGTGAGCCTTTGATTAGAATCACTCAAGCAGTTTGACACAATGCAGGCAGGCCATTTCAGGCCAGGGAAACGCAGATGAAAGGCAGTTGGGAAAATCTGACCCTTTCAAGAAAACTGCACGGCCACTGTCTTTTGTCAAACAGCTAGTCTCATCATTCCATCACTCACTACAGTTCTAACTTAATAGTACAT
The DNA here is from genome assembly GCA_032468235.1 of Pseudoxyrhopus heterurus. Taxonomy (NCBI): domain Eukaryota; kingdom Metazoa; phylum Chordata; class Lepidosauria; order Squamata; genus Pseudoxyrhopus; species Pseudoxyrhopus heterurus. The sequence goes on along the minus strand of JANHJO010001264.1, from coordinate 21,615 downwards.
ATGGTCCTATTTAGCAATCCGTACCTATTTTTATATATTTGATAGGACATGAACAAGTGCAGAGAACTCTGCAGATCAGATGAATTTTCAAGCAAAACCTTGTGTTGTTTTTCTCTGGTGTAGCCCTAGGATTCTATAGGAGAAGAAAGCTGCAGCAATAAGTGTGTGGCTTTTCAAGCACAAGGTCTCAAGTTTCTTAAGATAGCCTTAATTTACATTACTCTCAAAATTACTGATCAAGACATGGAAGCTCTTTAAATATGAATGGAGAGAATATACCAAGCAAGGAGAAGGTAAGCTTAACAGACTACACTACCCTTTCTGATTAAAGCAACGACTCTTCCTACGGTCATGTATATCTGTTTTACAATTTCTGAAGTAAATCTTTGGGAAACAGCTGAAGAAGTTACTGGATTCAGGAAGTAGCCATATTTCACCATCCGAAAGAAGGAACAGCTTGAATAGGCCTGCTGAGGGCAGCTGCATCCCAAACACCAGCAATTCTGTGGTCAGTGTAGGACAGCATGGCAGGCATATGACAACTGAAAATCCCCTTCCTACTGAATCTGAGATAGGACAGTTGGTCTGCTGGCCATTCTTTGGGGACTATAAATAAGCCTGATTCTTGGCTCACTCTGCCAGTTCTGAGACATCAGTTGTTCAAAGCAGGTGGCACAGGACATCTGCTTTCCATTTTTGCCTTTCCAAATTTCTAAAGGCTGGTTTCAGAATCTGATGTTATGGAGTAGACCAGTGTTTCTCAACCTGGGCTATTTTAAGATGGGTGGCTTCAACTCCCAGAATGGCTGGCTCGGGAATTCTGGGAGTTGAAGTCCACCCATCTTAAAATGGCCCAGGTTGAGAAACACTGGAATACACTATTCTTTTTCTTTTCTCATCTGCTCTTAATATTATTAATTCTAGTCCAGGCTTTTACTAAGTAGCTAGTCCTCACCTTTCCACTATACACAGGGCTCTGTGTTATCAATTTATATTCCAAGAATCACAGCTAATACATTACTCTGCCTACTTTGTCACCTGTGCTTTGAAATGTTTCAAAAAAATGATTCATTTAAATATATTTTGCTTTATTGTTTAATTCCAGGTTGGAGGGCTAGATAACTTTATATTGTGATTCATTGAAATCTAAACCTTAACAGGTTTCCTTGACAGGAAATACTCCAGAGGCTAGTCAGATAACAGATGTGAGTTTCTTGATATTCCTCTGCAAGGGCTGATTTTGATTGAGTAATGGAATCAAATGACGTAGTTCATTTGAGGACTGTAATTTTAAAAATACCCTCTTAGTCATATTGCTTATGACCACTAATAATATTTTCAAATATTATTCGTGTATTATAAATAAAATCTCTCCAAAATGTAATAACCATAAGAGAGTGTATCTACAGCTTTAATGGAAAAATAACTGGATTTATTAAGCAGTATTGAAGTGAGTCTGGTGAGATTGGAACTGCCAAATTGCAGGCAGCTGGCAGTCAGCAGAAGTAGCCTGCAGTACTGCATTCTAACCACTGCGCCACACCACAGCTCAATAGCTGCTTAGTGTCCTGCTTAAGGTGACTCATTCTCTTGTGCCATCATGGGCAATATTCTTTCTGTTTGGTAAACAAAATCACTCAAATTCACTCAGAATTGTACTTCAGTTGGATAGTTCCGGTAGAAGTCCCTAAAACAGAGTCTTATAGAGTTAACTGGAATGATTTTATGCCTGTGACTCCTAAGTTAGTGGACAGGATCCTGCATACTGTGAGTTTAGCCTCTTATATATTAGATCTAAGCCCCACATGGTTGGTCAAGGCTGCCCAGGAAGTGACCTGTTGTCGTGTTCCACTACCATGATGTGCTTCCTTCTCAAGAAGCTATCACTGAATCCAAATATCCTGGAAGTCTTCCTCCAATCTCTTAGGGAAGGTTGCTAAGAAAGTGGTTTGGCTTCAACGCCAGAGGATCTTGGAGGAGGTGGATTATTTATATCTATTTAAATCAAGTTTTAGGTGTGTATGCAATATGAAGATAGTCACACTAGTTAATGATCTGTGGTAGAACCAGAATGGCGTTAACACATCCACATACTTGTGTTCCTCCATCGCTCAGTGGCTTTTAATATTGTCAATTACAATGTTCTCCTCAATTTTGCAAGGTCTGGAAGAGCACTTTCCTTGTGGCCAGTCTTACTGTTAACAGGTTTGGGTGGGATTCATGTACCCACAGGGCTTAATGCTCTTGCTCCTCTTGTAGATGAGAACATCAGTTTGGGGTCAGGTATCATCAGTACACAGTTGATAACCAATTGTATAATTTGAGCAAAGACCTTCAGGTAATGTTGTCAATAGCCAAAGCCTAGAAATGGTGCCAATGTCTGGAAGATTTTCAATCTCTGATCTTGGAGGGGGGTTGTATTTCCTCATTCAAAACTAGTGCACAGACTCATCCCTGCTTTTGCACGGATGCAACTAATGCACTAGTTGTGCTCTTTTTTTGGACTAGGAAGCTTCAGACAGCCACTTGCACCTTAATCACCTCACAAATGGAGTCTACTCAGAGTGTTCTGTTTCCCCCCAAAGGACACGATTCAAAGCTATTTTTTTTAAAGCAAACCACCACCTTTTATTTTACAAACGAACAGAAAAGTCTTTTTTAAATCCAAAACTAAGAATATTTCCAAAGTCTACTGAATCCGGGAAAGTTGCCAAGAAGATAAGAGTTCAGAATAATTACAAATA
>JANHJO010001264.1:4168-15718 GCA_032468235.1 Pseudoxyrhopus heterurus | reverse complement strand
AATTGCAGGCAGCTGGGAGCTGAATACTTAATTACAAAGTACAGCGTTACTTAACCAGCTGAGCCACCGAGGCCCTTATTTAGAAGCTTCCATACATTGTCCAGCATTCTGTCAAGGCCAAAGCGTTTCCATGGTTTGAAGGTTCCCGAGATATTTTACACTATATATAGCAAGGGCAGTACAAGGTGCACCAATAGTGGAGAACTTCAGAACTCATGTCACGGCAGTCATACAGGTCAGGCTTACATATTCCACTAAACAATTATGGACTTGACTTTTAATGTGTGTGTATGAAGAACTCAGCATAATTTGTAGTCTATGGCTCAGTCTGATGTCTTGTGATCCTAGCCAATTGTGACAACAAGCCAGATAAACCAATCCCTGCTTATATACAGTGCATTGGCCCAGCAATTGCATGGATCCTGTTTAGGATAGCTAGGTCCAACAGAAAGCCCCAACGGTATTTTCTAAAAGGCAACTGGTCTTTCTTTTCCTTTCCTTTCCTTCCATTTTCTTTCCTTCTATCCTTTTGTGTGTGTGTGAAAATGTTTTACTTCTCATCCAAGAAGGTTCTTCAGTTCTGAGAAGCAAACTGAAGAACTGAAGAAGCTTCTTGGATGAGAAGCTAAATGTTTTCAAAGAACCCCCCCCCCCCAAGAAAGTCCAGTTGCTTTTTGGAAAAGCATCTTTGGGACAACTATGACCTGGATGATTGAGAATCTCCATAGACCTCAAACAGAAAGGCTATTTTTCAATTTTTAAAAATGTTCTGGAAACCTCTTTATTGTTGTGTCTGGTCACCCTAATCCACCTCAGCGGATTAGGTATTTCAGGCATGCTAGTTTGAATTTTATTGTGAGCAGTCTTTAATTATGACTTGCTTTGTTTTTGTTGTAGATTGTCCTGGAAATTATTACAAATAGCATGCTATTAATAAACAGCATGTAGGTATGTGACAAAAATGAAATGCCAAGCAAGATACTTCCAGTAGTTTGTGCTTCAGACAGTCCCAAGGGGTTCTTTGAAATGCAGCTCTGTTTGGAAAGTTCTTAGTAAGAAGTCACTTGCCAGAGTGTCACAACTCCTTTCAGCACACCAAGGAAACCTCTTTCTTTATTGGAATATGCCTAGAATAAGTTTTACAAGTGGGGAAAAAAAATCTTGGAAAGCTCTGTCCTCTGTCTCCTCTCCCCAGCACGTTAGTCCAATTTGAGATTCTGGAGCTGTCGATGGCAGCCCGCCAACCCTGGCTAACTGGTGCCACAGCTTCCAGATGGCTTTGTTGACACCTCAAAAGCCCATGCATCGGGGCTGTTCAGAGACCCATACATGAGAAAAGAGGAATGGAAAAAAGATGTTGCCAAACACTGAATTACATTCGGTGAGCCACAGAAAGCTCCACCTTCTCCATTCATACAAGTTTCCTGGAAGCTTTTCATATCCAGCTGTGAGGCGCAGCTAATCCCAAAACACAGGAAAAGCATGCTGGCCTCCTACAAAGCCTTACCGGGGCAATGCTTTGTGTGGTGCTAACTATACTGTCTCTAAAGACTGAACGTCAGGATCCTTTCTTACTCCCAGGGTTTTGGACTGTTGAACCGAAACAGAAGCAATATCCAGGAAGGAAAGAACAAACTGCGCTTGTTGGAAGCTTGGCACACGGTTTTTCAGTTGTAGCCACCTAGCATGATGAATGCTCATGCCAAATGAGCACAGGAAGTCCATGAAAGCTTATTACTATTCCAAGCTGAAGGATATTAAGAGTTAGATTTTTTCTCTATTTAAATAAATACTTGGGATAAACATTAAGAGCTGGTTTCCTGCAACAGCTGACTTTTGGATCAAATTTTAATTTCTGGATGACTCAAACTGCTGCATATATATATTTAATACCACATAGGAGAAGCTTTGCTTTTCTCCAGATCGCTCCCTGGGAAATTTTTTCCCCCCAGAACACTTTCAAATTGGGAATAACCTGAATTCCAGTTTAATTGTTTAGGGAGAATCATACTATAAACTGGCAGGTCACTTAAAATTATCGGTCAGGAGCAGTGCCATGGCAAAACTAAAGAAGAAAAGTATTTCTAATGTTTTACAGAAATAATCCCTGTCATTTCCACTTTCCAAAAAAGGATAATTCAAAAAAAAAAAACCCATGATTGGAGTAGAGCTAAAATAATGCACAGAAATCAGAAAGCTCAAGGCACATCAATTTTGTATTAAATTCTTTCAGCCCTTCCATGTGATATGAATCCAAACTAAGAAAAAAAAATAGGGACTACTTGCTTGGAATATTATTTTACATATTGCTTTATATTAGTCCAGCATAAATTTAAGATAGCTATTTGTAAATTCTTTGAGGATCTCTAAATTCTCATTCTGAATTATATATTACAGCAATGACTGAGCATAATTTCTCTTAAGCCAATTTAACAAACTCTTCCCTATATTCTTAAACCAAGCCACAGTCATCTTCCAGTCATTTTAGGAACCACAATGTTAAAGAGGCAGGATTGCAATCTGTGTTAAAAGAGCTATCATGCCACCTGCTGGTTTCTGGATAAAATATAGAATTGGACTGGATTTTATATTTCATCAGCTTTTGTGTTTTGTGTAATGCTATTTCAGAGAGATCAATTAAGTCTACTACCTCTTGCTACAGTACATTTTGACATGAGGATCAATGTAAATTCTATAGCTTTAATAGCTCTACCTTTTCTACTCTTTCAACTTAATTACTTTGATGACATTTATGAGCTTACTTTGTAATGTATCGATAAGTTCCATTACACTTGTTGATAGACTACAATTTCTGGTCTAAAATTAAAAAAAAAGAAAACAACCATGCTGATTATGGCAGGAAAAACAATTCATATCTATATTAAGGCAGAAATATTGTAATCAGTCCAATAGAAGCTTATGAAATAATATTTAATCCTTGGAGTTTCCAAGAATCTTTCATCAGACTCAGGTTTTTCTATCTGCAGACAATTCCTACTATTTTTAAGATTGTAAAATAATACTGATTTGGCTTGGAAACAGATATGGCTTGGTACTTCCCCCTTTTCTGAATTTTGACCATCTTACCACGTAGCAGCAAATACATGGTAAGTTTAACCTTGGAACAGTACCCTTCCATTATGTTATTTTTTTTCAGTTTAACAAAAACATAAATGGTATTTTTATCCTTGGGTGTTTCATAATTAGTTGTTGGTAACGTACAATACATTTCAACATTTTTTCATGCAACTGATTGGTAGATTTTTTTCTAATGCAGTCTGCAAATTTTTATGGAAATATTTATGAAATCTGATTTAACAAATGGTTCCTAATAAAATCCATTTGCTTTCAATAATTTTAACTATTAATAAAATTGCACACATGCACACACACAAACACCAAACATGAACAAAATTTGATAATTTTCTATAATTTTACATATGTTGCAATTTGGACTAAGGCAGCAAGAGAGTATATACTGTACATCCTTGCAAGAAAGCAGTAAGGTCATTGCCAGCCTCTGGACACAATCAAGGGCATGAATGAGTTTGGACCAATATTGCGCAGGGGAATATTCTATTATTACAAGAGTAATGTGGAGGCTGTGGATGATTACAATGTCAAATGAAATAGATAAACAAAACGATGCCATTTAGTATCATTTGCACTTCTAAAGCCTAGATCTGGTAGACCTAGTTCTCTTGCAGCAGTTTTTATAAAGATTTCTGAGAACCTAATTCTTGGCAAAAGAATGTACTGTTTACTGTATGCACTTTGCAAATCTGCACTTTCTCAGTGTATATTATATGACTTGAATACAGAAAACAGGGTCCCCCCCCCTTTTTCTGAAGAGCAGATTACAGAGTGGTGACCTCATCCTTTTAATCAAATGAATAATCTTCCTAGGAAAGCCCAGAAGACATAAATAATTTCCTTATTTGGTTAGTAAAGCTTTCAATCTTCCTTTAATAAGACTTTCAATCTTCCTTTAATGTCAATAACATACGATCCCCTCTGCAACATTTCTAAATTAAAGCATTAGACTTTAGTAGATATTCTTATAAATAGTTGTTTTGCATTTGTTAATCAAAAATGAGACCACAATTTTGAGATCATATCTATACAGTACAAACTCCCCTTTTGCACAAATTACTTAACAATGCAAGTTGGACATTTGGAGAAAGATGAAACTGCAGGTTAAATGGGAACTTTTAGCCTGATCCTATTCAATCAATGTAGGATGGACAGCATTACCTGAAAGGATATTCTATTCAACATTACTGCAGCGACTTAGTAGTAAGAAGTGATCTACAAGTCATATATTTCCTGTGTAGACATTTTATTTCACTCTGATACCTTCAGAATATTAAAGCTACTAGCAGAAAAAAAAGAGATATATATTTTTATCCAAGGACAAGTCACAGGCATGACAGGAAACAACACTCAGAAATAACATTTTCCTTCAATTAAGCCACATTGTTTGTTGTACATAGATATTGCTCTTAAAGCTTGGAGTATAAGGCATGTAGTGACCTGATCTATGCTGACAACTTCAACAGTAGCCTAGCCCATTCACCAAGCTCTGTCAAAACAACATCCTTAGTTGCATAGGAACAGAAAATATTCTGAAATAGAAGGCTATGTTTGCAATATGTTGATGTTCTCATTTACTATGTATAAAACATAAAATTCAAGAGACACTTTAGTTTTGCTTTAAAAAAAGTATTTTCGTTGTTAAAAATCTCCAAGTCTAGTGGAGATAAATAAAAAAAAATAGGAAAGCACACCCTTAAGCACACTTCACTATTTCTATATTAGTTTTTAAAACTTTAAATTAATAAACCCAGAAGGACTGTTCTGACATTGGATGCAGGGGAAGGGGGCCACATTCTCCAGTGTGGTCATTGGTAAAGAGCTTTTCCAACCATTTTCTACCTAGGCTTTTGTACAAATCTAGCATGACAGGCTGCTTAGCTGAGTCTGTTCTAATGAATTGGATGATTAGCTTTTCTAATTTAATAGTGAAAGAAAACCAGAAACCTCAATATGGAGCACTTCTGTTTCTGGTACAGTTTATGAACTGCAGGGACTCTCAATGCAGTCCTATCCCTTGGAAGAAACAGAGCCTGTAAGCTGATCATTATGCCTCTGACTTTGTTGAGTTCCTTCATGAAGTGAAAATAGTGGCTCTTCGTGATAGTGGAGTTTCTTAATCACCTTGGCAAATGCCTGATTTCACCAATCTTTGGCACCACTTCAGAGTGTCACTGCATTATTTTAGAAAGCATTGTGTTGAAAGTTGAATTAGGGATACAGTTCCCTTTGTAACTTTCTCACAGGAGAAAAGCAAAATAGTAGATGCAGAACTGCCCAGCAAAGAGAAAGCAAGTGAGGCTTTCTTGCAAGATCAAAATCAGCCATAGCCAGTGAAGAGGGAAAGATTAATTGATTAGGAGAAATAACTGAACTGCAATTCTGCCTCTTGTTAACTCCGAAGGCTTGATAAGCTCAGTAAAATCACTAAAACGTGCATGCAGTGAATGAACAAACATGCATCAGTGCCCCTCACTCATTTTTCCCCAGTTCCTAAAATGCTGCTGTCAAGACCTATGCTAACAGCAGGAAAAAGCCTGCTTCCTGAAGAAGCTTTGACACGTAAATCTGAGAGAACATAAATCACAGGATATTGTTGGGTCTGTTGCCAAGAGGAAGAAGAAAGCAGGTTCTGGACTGGATGCGGTGGCAAAGAATGGATAGGGTTGATGGCCGTCCTATGTCTGTAGATCTGACATATGGAAGGCACTCAGGATAGTCCAGTCCCATCTGGTCATCTTTATGAAGTTTCATCACTGCATTAGCCGCACATTGTGAATGTCAGCCACTGTGGAGAAAAGAAAGCAACAAAGAAACTCAGAATGATACACTAGGTTATAATCTGCCCTGTTTTTCAGAATTATGTAGAAATTAAGTGTTAAAGCTACTTTAATTGTCATAAGTTGTCAGAATGATTTTTTTTCATATAGATTGCATCTTCAAATGTCTTTCCTTTTTCCTTGGATATCTCCTTGGATATTTCATGACAATCTTAAGAGTAAAGTACTCAAAGCAAAACTTAGCTTTCTCTCAAATCTGTCTCTCCTACAATTCAATGATAACACTATTATCTATCAAAACAGGTCTAAACTTTGTTTTTTCCTTCCATCTCTTCTAATTTGCTCATTTTTTCTGCCATATCCAGATGATGTCCAAGAGTCTCCAAAAATAAAAAGTGGGTAATCAAAAATAAACAAAAACAGTCATAACTTCCTTACCTCACCAAGGTTCATCACAGCACTCCCAGAGCCTTCTGGATCCAAACTACGGAAGAATCCTGAAAAGTTTTAAAAAAAATAAAGAGAAAAGCCATTTAGGAAAAAAAAAATTATTCAGTTTTATCATCAACTACTCCCTCAAAGGAGCTCACATATCAAACCTTGAACAGTCAAAGGAACAGATAACCACTAGAAAAATGACCTGATTTTGGTAATGACCCAATTTACCTCAGTAGCTTGACAGAGCCTCATCTGGGGAGCTAAAATGGCTGTGCTACATCAATACCTATGAAGGTTTAAATGAATTGTATCATCAGCTGATTTTTAGAATTCATTTATACCTCAATAGGATTTTCCTTCCTTCCCTTCCATTTTACAATTTAAGGATTTGGTTAGCAAAGCTGTTTTTTTTTACAGTTAAATTGTTTTTGCTGCACTGTAAACATAAAGCAGAAATTCACGTATCATACTTAGAGATGAACCTACATGAAATGAGGGCTATTAATTGCCTCTGGAGGTGGCTGCCTTATCAGCCCCTTCACTGTAAGCACTTACTGAACATAGTTTCCAGCTTGACTAGACAGCAGACAAAGTTATCGAAGTCCACACCCATTGATTCATCAGCATAGCGTGCCACTATCACTTGATGCAACTTGTTGTCCAGTTTAAAACCTAAAGATTTAGAAATAGAACATTAATCTTGACAAAGTGAAAGTCATGAGGCGTACTAGAAGATATTCAGGAAATAATTTAAAAACTCAGGAAAGCTGAAAAACATTAGGTATAAGCTCATTAGGTGACATATCTTTAAAAGGAGCCTAGAATCACTTAGTTGCTAGAATTATCTATATTTATAATACAGAAGCAAATGCTGCAAGTGAATTCTTGCTAGAGGCTGGAGGCAAATCCTATCATGTTTGTAAAAAATGCAGTGGAAATACTAACATTGATCTTCATGTATTTGCAGTAAGAAATCACATTAGAGTTTGTTTTGGTTTACCACAAAAGCAAATACTCCTTGGAGTGAGTGAGTAGAGAGAGACTCCAGGATAGATGTTTTCCCTAAGAATCTTTCTTTGGGAAATCATGTCTTAAATGCATAATGGAAGGGAAAGGATGTGTCTGTCTTGCTCCTCCAGGGAAAAGCTCTCTAATAGTGCACCGTGAGTTATATTATTAAGTGAGGTTCTCCTTGGAGGAACAAGACTGAGTTGTAGAAAGGAGTCCCTTTTATTTAATTGAACAAGCAATTATTAAATTAGCTATGAGAGATTAAGACGTGCTGACTGGGAACTTGAACTCTCAAGGCAATGTCCTCAGAATTAGAGCTAAAAATTCTCTTCTGGATCATGTCTAGGTAAAATTAGAATTTGGAGGACCAAGCCTACAACTTTCTATTGAATCATAAGGACAACAAAATCTGGATTACTCTTAGCACTTCCTGAAGATAAAAAGAGGAAAGGCAAAGCCACACCCCATACTTAAGAGGGATCTGAATGCTCAAGGCTTTTTCATTAAAAAGTTGTACAGTCAAGGGCAGGAGAAGGTCCACAGGCAGGGTACAATGCTTATTTTATTTCTTTGTTTCCAAACTACGTAAAAAAAATTGGGCGATTCTAGCAGGAGCAGAAATGTTTGTACTATCTGGAGCTTTGCACGGTAAGTTCAACAACATGAATAACATATTTTTATTCATCACAGAACTGCAATTCCCATTAATGTTCTCAAATTTAAAGATGCCCAAATCAGAATGTGAAAGTAGCATTAGCATCAGTGGCCAAGCACTTTCCAAAGTTCTCATAGCCAATCTGGGAGGCTGGAAACCAACCCATATTATTGATTAGCTTTATTTTCCTTGCCTGAGAAAGGGATTTCAGTCTCCTTTCACCCTCCGTTGATCGTATTTGCAGGAAATAACAGAACAATTGAACAAATCCATTATTCACTATAAATGAAAATTCAAACTATGAAGCATAATTAACATGTCAGTCTCTTCTGCTGACAAAGATTCCCACACCTACCAACTCAGCGTTTTCTAACCATCCCTTCCAGACTTACCAGTTGATTCCAAGGCCAGACGCATCTCATAAGAGCTCATAGTTCCTGATTTATCCAGGTCATGCTGGCGAAATACATTCTGCCCGACACATAAACAAAAAAACCAAAAAAGTGCTTAAGATTACTTTTCCCATACTCTCTTGTCATCTTTAAACACCATCTTTTCACCAAAAGCTGTGTTGACTACACACATATGCAACATCTCTCTCTTACCAGCCAGTTCCTGATTTTGTTCCACAAAATCTGAAATTCTACAAGACCCAGACGAGCACTGCCATCTTTCTGAAGAGCAAAATAGTCAAGGAGAGAACTTCAAAAGGTAAAAAAAATGGCCTATAATCTGAAAGTCTGGGAAAATATTGGTAAATTGATGGGAAAATAGAGCTCTACCGCTTTATGACGTCCAGAACATGCATACAGAATTATAAATAATGTTAGCAGGATTCCGGGCTTTCTGTGTTAGTCCAATAAACACATAAAAATCTGTTCTTTCATACTAATTTTTAAAATTGTTTATTGGTACCTTAGAATGCAATTGACTATATGTCTATGACATATGATCTAGACAACTAAGTTAAAGTCTAGAGTTATTATTTCAATAGGCTCTTCTCAGACCAGGGGAAAAATAAAATAGCAGCAAGTAGTTATTGATAAGAAAAATGTGATGCCTAGCTAAAGCTTGTTTACAAAGCTACTTGACAATCACTGTTGTGCATGAAGGGTCTTGAGTCAACATAATGACAAGTAGTTTCATCTCCTTGCTTAATTCCATTTATTTGTTCAGAATTCTTTCTCCCCAGTGATCCACTCTAGCTTCCTTGTGCTACATTAGTGCTTCTATGAAAGAAAGAAATCTGAACAAGATAACAGAAGTAAAGATAAATTATTTTTTTCAAATAAGATCTGTAATTAATCTCCAACTCTAACTCTCCACCCACAACGGTTGTAAAGCCTTACTACTGGTGCTAGAATGAACACTTTTGTGAGCAGAGTATCAAAAGAATATATAAAGCATGAATAAATTCTAGTACAGTATCATAAACCATCTTAACACATTTCTGGACCACTTATCAGACTGGACAAAATCTACCCAGGGACAAAATAAGCTATATACTAGCTTAAATGGTTTGGATAATTTGCAATTCATAATAATTCAGCCCAAGTATTTCACATGGGATAAGCTATATAGAATATATTTTGCTTGTCTGTTTTATTATGACCAGGAAATCCCGCTCATTTATAGCAGAGAGGATACATCCATCAGATTGATCATGTTGCGACAAGAGTCCATGCTGAATCCATCAGTCTTCAGATCTTTGTCTAGACAAAGGGGGGAAAAAGAGCCACAGTTATAGAGGAAGCTATTTCTAAGGTAACACTTGGAGTACATATATGGAAAGGAAGATGTAACAATCTCACTCCCTGGATTGACTAAACAGTACTTACGTCTAGCAATGACTCTATTCAAAATAGTTCTGAGTTCAAAAACACTGATTTCCATGTCCTGGAATAATGGAGAACAGAGAATTAATTGCTTATAAAAGTTCAAAGGTATTAAAAATCCCATTTTCTTCTGAAAGTAGATTACTGGTAATTTCTCACACGTTGACACTACCTGCAAATGTGTGTCAAGGGATGGCTGTAACACCACTGAGGAAGATCATAACATTGGATACAGTCATGGGAATTCTGACTGTGGAACTCCGCAGTCCATATAGCTTATTCGAATAACAACCGCTTTTAAAAAATTTATATCATGATATATGAATTTTTAATAAAATGTTTGTTTTACTTTCCCAAGCTTCTGATGATATAGACGTGCTATTAACTCTCACTTTATCCCCACAATATCTTATAAACCAAATTAGGCTTAGAGATTACTTTGAAGGTAGTTATATCAAAGAGGTCTTTGATTCAAGTGTACAGATTTACAACCACAAATTGACTCCAAAATTTTGGTTGTTAAGTGAGACATATGTTAAGTGAGTTTTGCCCCATTTTATGACCTTTCTTGCCACAGATGTTAAGTGAATCATTGCAGATTAGTAATCTGGCTGTTAAGTGAATTTTTCCCCATTGATTTTGGTTGTCAAAAGGCTGCAAAAGGTGATCACATGACCTTGGGACACAGCAATGGTCATAAATATGAACCAGTTGCCAAGCATCTGAATTTTGATCACATGATTAGGGGGATGCTGCAAAGGTTGTGCCTGTGAAAAATGGTCAAAAGTCACTTTTTTCAGTGCCATTATAACTTTTAACGGTCACTAAAGAAGCTGTTGTAAATTGAGGACTACCTTCATTTCTTCTTCTACTAAATTGGTTTAAATGGCAATGGCCTTAAAGTCTCCTCAATATTATGTTAACCACAGAAACTAACTGCTACTTTCCATACTCCTCACTCTATATGACAACTGAAGAAGAGAGAATTCATAGGAAAGCTAAGGCACAATACTTACTTCTCCTGCAAGCTGCTGGAACATATTCCTAAAATTGTCATCTATATCATCCTCAGATATTTCTTCCTGAGGAAACAAAAAATAGGACGACCTGATTAAGCCATCGGCATACCACTTTTGGGCAAGGGCACATTAGATGTAATGTAGGAGACACGAAGAATAACCTGCCTCATCTATATGCTCCTTACTTCCCAAATGCTGGCTATGGTCTCATGATCAATTCAAGTCCCTCAAATGTGAGTTTGGTTAGAGCCCCAGTTTGATCTAGTGGTTAAGACTCCAGGCTAGAATCCAGGTGCCAGTGAATTCTAGTCCTGCCTTAGACATGAAAGTCGTCTGGGTGATTTGGGGCCAGTTAACATACTCAGACTCAGGTGACAAGTCAATTAGTCAATTCCTATTGCAACCACTGGAGCAACACTGAGCTGATCTAAGAAAAGCATGACTTGTGGAAAAATGCTAGGGAAAAAAAAAGCCAGGAAATCCGTACAGCCAAGGGGAGGGAAGCTCCACCAACAGTAGAACTACAACAATTCTGAATTCCCTTTGATGCAAGGGAAATTCTGGGCTTGGATGAGACATTGAGATCCAATCAAGCTCAATCCTTTCTTTGCTTACACCTAATGGAGAAAATCTTGCCAAACTAAAGTTATGTGTTTCTAAGCTACTAGATATAGCTCGAGAGATTCTAGGGTGTAGTTACCTTGAACTTCTTCTCACCC
>JANHJO010001259.1:179276-196082 GCA_032468235.1 Pseudoxyrhopus heterurus | reverse complement strand
TTTATATCTTAATATCTTATCCAAATTTACTACATTTGGGTATATCATAGCTTCCATTGTTGAAATCCAATTTGGTATCTGGCAATAAAAATTCCCCTTTGTCTTCTCCCATATCTCTATTAATGATTTCCTAAGATAGTGTTTTCTGAAGTATGAGTGATTTCTGCTTTTACTGTCCCACATAAATGCATGCCATCCAATTTGGAGATCATGACCCTCTATCGTCAATAATCTTTTATTAGATAAGGCCATCCAATCTTTGATCCAGGTTAAAGCTGCAGCCTGGTGATAAACTTCCCAATTTGGCATTCCCAAACCCCCCCTATCCTTAGTATCTTGAATCGCTTTCTTTTTTATTCTTGCTTTTTTGTTTTGCCAGATAAATTTGGATACCGATTTGTCTAATTCTAAAAAATATTTTCTGTCTAGTTGTATTGGTATTGTCTGGGATAGGAATAAATTTTTTGGTAATATCACCATTTTTATGGCCGCAATTCTTCCTAATAGGGATAATTGTAGATTATTCCAGTGTGTCAGATCAGCTTTTATTTGATGCAGTAATTTAATGTAGTTATCTTCTTTTAAAGAGGTACATCTAGATGTAAGCCAAATTCCTAAATATTTAATTTTCTTAACCGTTTGTAGACCCAATTTCTCTGTTAGTTCCAAATTCTGTTTATTTGTCATATTTTTTGTCAATATCTTTGTTTTTTCCATGTTTACTTTCAACCCAGCCACTTACCCTTTTGTTAAGAATGCAGACAATGAAGAAAAATCAAGCAGTAGATAGGGGCAAAAGAAAGGAGTTGGTATAGAAATACAACTGAAAGTAAACCAAAGTCTATAGAGAAAGATACAGTGTCTGATAATGATCAAATAGGAGAAGTTGGAATTACCATATCTTTTAATCAGAGAAGAATTGAGCAGGCAAGAAAGAATTAACCCCTTTCGTGGAAAGCAGAGTGCTGCTGAAATAATTATAATTTCATTGCCCTTAGAGACAGAGGACTCATACTACACTTTCAAACATCTGGATTTGACTGATTAAGATGGGCACAGGTGATCTTACATATTCTTTATGGGTCAAACCAGTTTTTCAATTTCAGTGAACAAGGGACTGGAGAAGGCAAGAAATTGATGTCTAAAAACAACATTCAATAAATCTGCTATATTAATTCAAACTAGGCCTTGAAGGGCAAGCTCATCAATATTTTAGTAAGGAATACAGTTGGAACACTTGCCAAACCTTCTCTAAATGTTCTCCAAAAAGACGTTAGTAAAAGTGTTTCAGTCCAAATTAGCAAAGATTGTACAAGGAATTTGGAACATTTTCTACTGACCTTATATTGTGTGTGCGTGCGTGTGCGAATATAATGTAATAGGTATTAACTTTCTTTCTGAAGCACTGCAGATTGGCAGTGTGTGCTTGCACAGAAAACATGTGCAGGATGGTACTGAAATCATTGAGACAACTTAGAGGAAAGTTAGGTTTCTATAAAGCAAGAAGCAAGTTGTAATGTCTCTTACCTAAGAAACAATGACTCAAAAAAGGCAGATTTGATAATAACAATGAAAATAAACTGTCTTCTTGAACTCACATAGGAATTATATTCAACCAACATTCACAGCAAGGGAAAAGTGAACAAGAATTACTCAGGAAGGCTTTACTTCTTCTAACTTTGATCTTTCCATCCATAAAACAGACTTACTCTTTTTGTGTGTGTGTGTTTCACTCCATTGCTGAGAATTGCCCTTTCAATTCTTTTTTAAAATGATTTGAGAAGTAAAACTTAACTTCCATAAATTTAAGAGCTTTGATATTTCTCTATTATAAGACAGATTAATATTGAAATGCTATAGATTTATAAAAAGAAATGTAAAATGTGTTTCTCTTGTTCTTCTTTCTGTGATATTTGCATTTTCATATGTCCTATGTGGCCAATCCAGTATTCAAATGTATTTTAACATTTTCATAGAACCTCTGAAAATCCTATCTATGTCTCCTCCAAACTGGCTGATAGTAAAGTGGAGAATAATCAATGGCTCTATAATGTGAAGCAAAATAGGAACAGACACCTCTAGGAATATTGCTGGGAGGAAAGATGAAGATTAAGTCTTTTCCTGTCTTCTTTGATTCTGTGGTACATGATGGTGCACATCAGTAAGGGAGAAAGAGACAGAACATTTGTGGCAGTGGGCCTATCTGGCATGCATGTAGCTTCTGGGACTGAAAAAGCTACTCTCTAAATTTATGTTTAAAATATCTTACCTCTGCCTTATTATTCTTTTTAGCCACTGTATTTTAGAAACCCCTATTGTTTACAAATTAAGTATTCTGCAAACAGCAGGATATAAAACATTCATTTCTCTTAATTAGGAAGTAGTAATAATAACTCTGCTTATTTTATCAGACTTTAATTTCTACTAAAGGCAAGAGAACTACTATTTTAATTATTGTATCCTACTCCTACTGATAAAAAGCTATCATTAAAATAAAACTAACTATATCACATTTAGATCGAACAGCTTCTATCTATTTTCAATAAGGATAATAGTTCTACTACTTTTTGTTTTCATACACAAATCTGTTTAGAATACCCTTCAGCTTTGGATGATGGAAAATCTTAAGAGCCCTACATTTAATCAAACGTAGGGCACCTACCTCTCCATGGCATCTGAATATCCTGCCTCTTTCCTTGACCAGAGGAACTACATCAGTAGTGTTGTTTTTGAGGGCCTGGCTGGGGGGGCGGAACCTGTCTATTATAATTAAGTTTGAAAGGATTTAACAAATTAAATCAAATTAACTGCTATTTTTATTCTTCTAAACCTAAAACAACAAAGTACATTAGCCAGAAACAGACCCCACCATATATTTTTATAAAAGAAAAAAATGATACATTGCAATTAAATAATAATAGAGCATTACAGTTTTAGCATGCAGGATTTTTATTAGTAATGAAAAATGTGTAATATCGTAATCCCAGATATGAGATGAGACTAAAATAGGAAATAGCAGGCAAATTCTTGCTTCTATTGCTGTACAATCATTGTACCCCAGATCCTCTATTTCCAGTGAATAAATTCTGAGGAAAGAGGAATCTCCCAAGAGCCAGATGGGACTTTGCTCTTGTTGAGAAGACGGGTGAAAACCTGGCTCTTCATCCAGGTCTTTGGTCTGTGTGTATGTGTGTGTATGTGAGAGAGAGGAGATGGATGGATGGAGAGAGAGAGAGGGAGGGAGGGAGAGACCCTTTGCTTCATGCCATTTGATCTGTCACACTTGCTTTATTGATTTTATTGCAATTTCTTTGTTTATTATAAGCTGCCCAGAATCACTAGGAGACATACAGTTTAGTAAATTATTCTTTTATCATATTCTAATGGAATATGATTGCCCATTCCTCTGCCAAGAATGGGAACAGTCCTTTGAAAACAACTGATCTCAATATATGTATACTCAAAGGAGGAAATGCAACATTAGGAGTGGAATTAAAAGTGGACACTACTATTTCCCCATTAAACACAGACAAATTTTATGTATGAGTGATACATACAATTATAAATCCTTCAATTTATAACAATTGGAGCCTTTAAAAATAATACATACCTTCCTGTATGCTGTTCTGCAGATGGTTGACAATTGCTGCTAAGATAGTTGACAAGCTCATCACCTGTGCACACTGGGCTAGGCCTAGAGTAAAGAGCTCATTCCAACAGGCACGCACAAGGCTTGTATTACAGTCTTGCCTACGAGTTATAAAAACAGATGGTAAGACTCAGGATAATTTTTTTGCATAAAGATCTTAGGGATAAGATTGCAAAAATCTAATACATTTGGAATGTTATGAGAACTGGGACATATGTTTTCTGATGTTTAACACTGAAAAGATCACCATGTGACACAATTGCCAGACAGAGGTCCAAATCAGATTCAAATGTTATTTATAATGATGAACTTTTAACTAGTCCATTTTTTTTTATTATAAGAACATTACAAAAAAAAAGTATCAAAATACAAAAGAAAATTAAGAGACAAGGGCTATACAATATTGAAAACAATTAATAAAGAACAACAATCTAAACAAAGACCCGCAACTTTTAAAAGACTCAATACATTGTAATACTAAACTTCTGGAATATTTGTTAAACATATAAATCTCATTAGTTTACAAAATACAACTCATAAATCTATATTATCAGATGAAGGATATTATCTAAAATACTACTGCATTACTCTAAAACAGGGGTGCCAAACTCGATACCGCACCAGGGTTGTGTTGTTGACCTTGGGGGGGGGGAGTGGCCAGCATGACATCACTTGTGTCGGGGCTCCTGTGGTGGCCTGAGCACTCTGCCAGTGAAAACGGGCTCCAGAGCTCCGTTTTCGGCTGGCAGAGGCACAGGGGCCGGTTCTTCGCTGTTTCCAGGGCAGTCCCGCGGGCCAGATCTAAGCTCCCTGCAGGCCGGCTCTGGCTCCCAGGCCTTGAGTTTGACACCCTTGCTCTAAAACAATAGAATATTCAATATTCAGGGCTTTAGCTTTAAGTGGCAGCAGAATGTCCCCATAGATACAAAAGGACAAAGAGTAAGACTCTAATCCTAATCCTGCTTGCTCAACTAAAGCTAACTGAGCTTAATTTTTTCTTTCTACCATATTTCCTAGACTGTTTTCAGTCTGAATGCGTTGTAGGTCCCAAAGATTGGTAAACAAAATCATGTGATGATTCTTACTAGCATTAGCTGGGTCAATCCATAATATTTGTCAGGGGTAGACAATATTTTTTTCTTTTTCCTGTTAAAATCCTCGAGGGTAATCTATTGAGGGTTGCATGATGGGCAGGACTGAAACAAACAGATGACGCCAAAGCCAAAATTGAGCAGAAATACTTAGTTTCACTATTTTAGTGAAATAGTGGCCAAGTTTTGATATTTTCTCAATGAATGAGATAACACAGTAGGGGAAAATAAAAAACAAATCTATGGATTTGAACAAATTTCAAGGGCTGTCTCAAATTAGATCCCAGACTGTGGAATCGTTTCTGCTCTCTGACCTTGGTTGTTTGGTTGCAGATGTAACATCCTTTACTGTTAGAAGGGAGTGGGGTTTGCTCTTGGCTTATATACTGTAGCTTGCCCTGTCAGTGTAGGTGGGGGTGTTGTTTTCTCCTTGGTAATTTCTTGATTAGGTTGTTGTTTACTGCTTGGTTGTTTGTCTGAGTTGGAAGTTCCTATAGTCTCTTTTGAATGATGTGCAAATGTTGTTTATCTCTATGGGCCTGTTGATAGCAGACTTGTACCAAGTTTCCTAGGAAATAATAAAAAGAAGCTAAAAAGGAAACAAAACCCCCAGAACACCTCCCCTCTAGCAATCAAGATTCAGATAAGGAATTAACATTACAATTAACACCAGACAAACAACCAAGCAGTAAACAATAGTCTAATCAAGTAATTACCAAGAAGAAAACAATACCCCTATTAACATTGACAATGGCATACATAAACTGAGTGCAAATTCCATTCCCTTTTAGCACTGAAGATATTACTTAGTCAGGTAGTAAGCTCAGAGAGTACCAAGGATTTAACAATTCATCTCTGAGCTATATATATTCTCTTCTATTAGATCATCGACTGCCTACCTTTAATCTATTCAAAATACAATGCACGATACCCAAATTATTGTGTATCTTTTTACTAGATAGACTTTATTACAACTCTGGACCAAACAAGAAACAAGAAAAAAAACCTGTATCATGTAAGACATTGCCTAAGTTACAGCAATTACATGAAATTCTTAACATACAACCATTGATTTAATGGTGATTTGAAGTTAAGACGGTACTGAAAAAAAGTGACTTACAACTTGCCCTCAAAAGTTGCAACTGTTGCACCATCCCCAGGGTCAGGTGATTACAGCTTGCAACCTTCCCAAGTTTGGGGAGCCGGTTTCCAACAAGCAAAAGTCAACAAAGGAAGCTGAAGTTGTTTAGCAACCTGCATATTTCACTTAATGACTACAGAATTCACTTATTGCTTTACAGCAAAAATAGTCAAAAATCTGGTCATATGATGATTTGCTTAACAACCATATCAGTGATCAAAATCCAATTGCAAAGTGTGGTTGTAGGTTAAGGACTATCTGTATAGTTAGTACTCAGAGCTTAATGCCCATTCTGAACAAAACATTAAAATATTTTAATATTTCTCCAATATTAAAATGAAAAACATGAGGTTTATCTGTTGGTTACTTAGAATAAAATTTGGTATTTTGTTCTGACTAAGCAACCAGCAGATAAACCTTATTTTTTGCATTTCAACATGGGAGTATACCTACTGTATGGACAACCATTGTGAATTATCACTCACAAAATGCTGGACATGTATAGATCAGATCTTATGTATTACCTGAAATGTGTAATGTTCAGCTTCCCTATCTAATCACCTTGAAACTGTCAACTCTATAGCTGAAATCTATCCTGGATATTCCCCCTTCCTATTAAAGATTATTATGGTGTGTGCATTTGTGAGTATGTGAAGCAGTAGCCACATTCTGAGAATTAGCCTCACCAAATATTAGACTAATAACTTCTGATTTGAATTAACTGCCTCACTGTAAATTAAGTTACAGTATTCTCTTTATAAACTGGTTCTAATTTGTATATAGTAACCAATATGTCACTATATTGCCACATATAAATCATTCTCATACATAAAAACATTCAAGTACACAAATAGATACATATTGTATCTCTCCTTCCAGAAGAAGAAATAGAAAAATAGAAAAAAACAACATGTTGTCTGCATACAAAAATACACACTTTATTGTACCTTTTCTCTGAAATAATATAGAACAATCTTTCTCACATTCACACATTCCTGAATAAAATGTTGAGGAGCAAATGTTTGTCTATGTACTGCTCACCTAGCTGCACTTTTCAAATTTTGCTGTCACCTCTCATATTTTTTTAATCAGGATTCTGCCAATCATCTTTCTAAGAACATCTATGACACTAACCCCCCCTATTCTTTTTGCTTTCCCTCTTTCTAGCTTTCCCTTTTATAGGGAAAAATAATAATAATAGCATCTTCCCAATATCAGGTACAAATGCATTTTTCACAAATGCATTATATTTTGCTGAATTTTATAATGTAATCTTTGACTAAAGTCTCAACAACAATTTTTTCCTCTTTATACACATTGTACAATATCCTTTCGGTATTCCCTTCCCTTCTCCTCTTTTTTACAACTATCATTCTCTTCCAGCCTATTCTAGCCCCCAACGCCTCAACTTACTTTATCATACTTTCTCTAAGCATAACTTTACTCACTTCTATGATACTCAGTAATGCAATTCTTTTCAATATCTTACCCCCATCTTCCATTGTTTCTATTGGGAGGTTAAACAATTTTTAAATACTTTTTTCTTTCATACAGCACGTTTTTCCTACAATTGTCCTACGGTCATTAATGTATTTCACTTCTTTCTTTTCTTCTATGTGCATTTTTCCAAGCTCCATTCTTGACCGTATCCAAAACTATTCTGTGTTACATTACAGCCTTTCATTACCCATGGGTCTTTCAGAAAATTCTCCCAGTCATTCATTATAAACAATCAAATAAATAATCATTTAATAGACATATAATTAAATGTGTACTCAAAACAAACAACATTTTTTCTAAGTGGATATTTATCAATCATCATTCCCATTCATTACAGGGTTTTTAAATGATCCAGTCACTTTTTCTATACTCTTATTTTTGGCACAGTTTGGCCAGCACCAGAAGCATCATCAAAATCTAGTTTTAGTCTTAACATGCTCAAGATATGCTATACAATTTGTGATCACTATCTAATAGCACCTCTCAACGACTACAAGTATATGCAGCTATGAACACAATCATGATGTTTATTATAATTTAAAATTGGAATGTGGACACATATACCGGTATATATTTCTTAAGTAGGATAGACATGCTATTTCTTCTGAAAGGTTCAAGAAAAGAAATAATATCAGAAAAGATATCTGAAGGGAATGTTATGAATGAAGCTAAAAGGTTTTCAGACTAAATTACTTTTTATAGTTTTTATATCATCAAAAGATACACAAACAGTTTGGCAATTTGGCATCCTACACTTTGTTTTTGGATTTAGTTTCTGCAATTATCCTTCTTAAAATTATTCAATTTGCACACCTAGATTTATGTAATATTTTATAATGTTTATTGACTTCCATATAATTTTATTTCTGGCTTAGAAAAACTATTTAATGGGTAATTTATGTTCAATTTTTGTATATTCTTGTTCTTTTTTGACTTGAGCTTAATATTTTTCCTTTGTGTTTTATTGAAAGCCAAATGAAAATTTTCCAAAATGTATCTAGTGTAACTCATTATATTCATCATAGCATGTTTTCCCTAAATTACCAATACAGGACATTAGTTGTTTAGTCTAATACAAATCATTCTACCAACTAGCTTTTCATATACAACTAAAAATGTGAAGCTTGACAACGCAGCTTCAATACAGTAGTCCTCAAATTACAACCATTTGTTTAGTGATTGTTCAAAGTTACGACGACAATGAAAAAAGTGATTTATGACCGGTTCTCACACTTATGACATTGTAGCATCCCCACAGATATATGATCAAAATTCACGTGCGTAGCAACAGGCATGTATTTACCATGGTTGCAGCGTCCCGGGTCCTGGGATTGTCATTTGCAACCTTCCTAGGGAGCTTCTGACAAGCCAAGTCAATGGGGGAAGCCAGATACACCTATCGTGATTCGCTTAACAACTCTGGCAAAAAAGGTTATAAAATGGGCATAACTCACTTAACAACTGCCTTGCTTAGCAGTGGAAATTTTTGGGTCAATTGTGGTCGTAAGTCAAGGACCACTTGTACACCTTTTACTTTAATACAGCAAATGAAACACTTCTATTTTTGAGAATCATTATATAGTATGGATTCCATTCAATAAATATTTATCAATGGAGAAAGAAAGCAATTCTTACCCTAGTGCTTGAAAAGCAGGAATGGATCTGGCCCAATGCATGGAAAGAAAAAGTAATCGTGATGCAGACTCACAAATGTAATGCACGTTCAGGTACTCTGGCATTGGGCTAGGCATGGTTAACTGCAAGAGAACAACATGAGGTTTATTACAAATGTATTTTTAAGAAAATCACTGCTATATTAATAAATATAATATAGAACCAAAAAAAACCCATCCTTTTAAACTGAATGAACATCTCTTTAAACATTCACATAGTTTTATCAATATTTTTGATAATTTAAAAAAAATGTTTTTCACTCTAATGGTAGTTGAAAAAACCCTTACCATGTATCATTGAAAAAGAATTATTCACAGGGCTAAATAACAACTGCAGTGCTTCTATGTATTTAGGGATTGCAATTTACAACGATAATGTGGAATACAGGTATCCTTCACTTGCAACAGTTCATTTAGTGATCGTTTGAAGTTTCATTTTTCACACTTATGACCATTGCAGCAACCCCATGGTCACGTAATCAAAATTCAGACACTTGGCAACTGGCTCATATTTATGATAGTTGTAGTGTCCCAGAGTCATGTGATCACCTTTTTTGTCCTCTGACAAGCAAGGTCAATGGGGAAGCCAGATTCATTTAACAACTGTGTTACTAACTTAACAACTGCAGGGATTCACTTAACAACTGTGGCAAGAAAAGTTGTAAAATGGGGCAAAATTCACTTAACAAATGTCTCACTTAACAACAGAACTTTTGGGCTCAATTGTGGTTGTTAGTCGAAGACTACCTATAATTAAGTATAATGGTTCAAAAAAGAAAAGTTTAAAATGCAGGACTATAGAGAGAACAGTTTTTTCAAAAGAATTACAGAATGGTTGCATTTGGTAGTTATATTTTATCCTTTTAATAAGCAAACTCTGATCGGTTTCAAACAATACGTTAAGAATGTAATGTGATTTGATTTTATACATTATGAGAACTCATTTTTACAAGGAAGTAGTTAAGGATAAGCTCTGCCAAAACAAATCAGGGCAAAACAGACCTTAAATGTCACATGAGTATCTGTAAGGAGAGGTCCTTCAACTTCAATAATCGGAGTGGACTGATCCCTACTGATGACATGAATATTTCCACCACCTGCAGGATCCATCCCATCGGCTAGATTCTGTGCTGTGGCACCATCTGTAGTGTTAAGTGCTTTAGCCAAAGTATCAAATGCCCTGCAAATAAGAGTAATACATCATATATATACAGTACAGACCAAAAGTTTGGACACACCTTCTCATTCAAAGAGTTTTCGTTATTTCCATGACTATGAACATTGTAGATTCACACTGAAGGCATCCAAACTATGAATTAGCACATGTGGAAGTATAGNNNCAATCAATAACATCATCCACCCCCACACATTTATTTGCAGCTCTAGGAAAATTTCCAGGGTTTCCAAGCATATAAAAATCCTTTACTGATTATTTGATGGGAATAAATGAAATGGGAGTGCAAAATAATGATATGGAACAGATTCAAATGTGAACAGGATTCTTTGACATTGCAATACTATAAGTACACTTATGTGTATCATAAATTCAGATACATTTTGCACAAGGATACCAAAATCAGCTGCCGATGATTTAAAAAGAAGTGAAATTATAATTCCAAATGGCAAATTATTTTTTTACATAGCATGCAATCAACATTTTGTTTTTGCACTTTTTAACTACTTTTCAATATTCAACATTGTTCAGAAATATTAGTTAACTTGATTCTTAAGTCTAACATGAGAATGAATTTCAAAGAGAAATATTTATTATCAATAGTATTTTAGTTTCATCAATGAAAAAATTATTTTTATAGTCAGAGAGACCAATTAGAAAAATTTCTAATATGAAGCACATACCTAGTAATCTCACTTGCAGATTGGTCTTCTTGTGGAATTTCTGAAGTATCTCCATTATTAAGAGATTCGTTAAGGCTGGCAAGTGATGTTACAACATTTGCTAGTGTTCCCAAAGCACCCTGGCTTGTCTCAGCCTACAAAAAAAAAAAAAAGTAACACAGCATTAAATGATTGAGTTTCTTTAAATATAATCTGTGCCTATTTCCTAATACAGATACAAAACTGATTAAAATGAAGAGAATAAAATTACAATGAAAGGTTTAGGAAATGTAAATAGTATCAACCAAATAATATAATATACGAGGGGATTGATAAAGCCAGGCCTATTTTTCATTACTATAGTCTATTTTATAGTCTGAGCAAGTACTGCTAAATTTACGACTGTTTGTTCAGCGACCATGCAAACCTATGATGATAGAGAACATAAACCCTCCAAGCCTCACTACGCTCCTTGCTGCCTGCCTCTGGGATGCTAAATAGCTACCTGGGACTTGCAACTTCCTGCCGGCTTCCCCACCGAGTTGGTTGTGGGAAGCCAGCAGGAAGTTGCCTCTCTTAACGGCCATGAGATTTGGTTAACAACAACCAGGGTAGCAAAGACTGCCATTGCTAAGCAATGTGGTCAAGCTTTATGACATCAGTCAAGGATCTGAATATCAAATATATTTCTCAGCAGAAATGATCTATTAATATATAAATTCTTCATATACAATAAGACAGCAATTAGGAAAAGCAGGAAAACATGAGTTGTGCAATTAAATCTAAGGAAGGCTACCTTGGGATCTGTAGCAAGTAGCACTGTACCATCATCCCGTATTAAAGGCTGCTGAATATTTACAAGCATCCCTGAATCAAGAAGACTGGCTGATCTGTTCAAGAGGATAAAAATAAGGAAAACAACATTATGTTAATAAAGACCACAAAATTCCTTTGTTACATCATTAACAGTAACACTGCCATCTATATTTTTGGAATTTCTGAAATTGTTGATCAGAATTCTTTCTAGTTTTGCTTTTGCAGAAATTATATTGAACTGGCATTAGGACTAGGAAAACAATTCTAGCAAAACAATTCTAAACAGGTTTTTAGGATATGAACTCAAGACGCATCCACCTTCTTTAGATCCATGTCCCTCTTGGCTTGTTAAAGCAGCCTGCAGGGCACTGTGTCAGTGAGTTCCAGCAATGGTCATTTATTTATTTAGCGTATGGCAAATACATGGACTTACAGTGATTCAAATGTTAATGTCCAGTCCACCCAGCCATTCAAGGACAGGCTGGTCTATGTTGAAAAAATCAGACACTGGGCCGGTGTAAGCTCTTGATGGACATTCGGACACAATGTGATGGGTATTTTGTTGAGGAGCACCATAGTCACACTGAGGGGTAGAGACAAGACCCCACTTAAACAATGAGTCCTGGCAGACACCATGTTGGGTACGGATCCTGTTCAAAGTTGATCAATGCTGGCGAGGAAGGTCAAAACCTAGCACCTTTTGTGTAGGGTCAACTATGTAACTGCCTGTATCTGGGCGTTCAGCAGCCCATTTGACTTTTCACTGTATGCTGATGTCAAAGTTATTAGACAGCTGTTGAGCGAGTGTCAGAGAGGGCTTCCTGGATTTAAGCTTGCCAATTGATAGATGCGGAACATCAGCGTGCACAGGAAGAAGTGGGTTTCTCATAATTTTGTTATACTCCTTCACTAAGACTTCCTGCCTTCGGAGAGCTGGTGGTGCAATGTGGCTCAAGACGGGGAGCCAGCAAGTAGGAGTAGATTTTATGCAACTGCTTATGATCCTCATTGTATCATTTACTCTAGCATCGATCTTGCTAGTGTGGCAGCTATTAAGCCAAACAGGGATGCAATATTCAGCTGTGGAGTAGATCAACCCTAGTGCTGATATTCTGAGAGTAGAGGCTGAGGCTCCCCAACTTGATCCTCTTAGTTTCTGGAGTAAGTTGTTCCTGGTATTTATTTTAGCGGACAAGTTCTCTAGGTGTTTCTTAAAGGAGAGTCCAATCCAAAGTTACTCCGAGGTATTTGGGATGAGGATCAAAAGGGAGAAGGTTGTTATTCAGGTAGGCCTTCGGGATACATTGGCGAGTTTGTTGTCGAGATGGAAACAGGTGGTCACCGTTTTTCTGACACTGGGTATGAGTTTCCAGTCAGCAAAGAATTTTCCCAGGGACTTCAGGTCCTCAGAGAGGAGGCAGTTCAACACTTCCAAGTTTTTATCTTGCGCTGCTAGGGACAGGTCATCTTCATATCCAAATTTACGTCCCCTTGTAAGTAGGCATATCTGAGATATAAAGATTGAACAGTGTGGGTGCCAGTACAGAACCTTGTGGAAGACTGTTTTTGAATCTTCTTAACTTGCTAACATTGTCCTCCATAATGATCTGTAAGGATCTATCGCTGAACATGTTGTTTATTAGGCGATAGAAAAATTTACAGGGGAAGATGTGACTCAGTTTGTAAAGCAGACCCTTGTTCCACATGGTATCATATGCTGCAGTAAGGTCGATGAACACAGCTGTGATTTTTAAGCCTTGCTGGAAACCAGCCTCGATATGTCCTATTAGGCTCAGCATCTGATCAACACAACTGCGATTATGATGAAAGCCGGCTTGTTCCATGGGCAGAAATGTATGTATTGTGGGTCCAATTCTGTTTCTCCGGAAATTTGTAACTGGAACTCAGAAGGGCAATGGGGCGGTAGCTGTCTACTCTGTCTTGTGGTTTGCCAGGTTTTAGAAGCAATATTACTTTGCAATGGTCAATTCTTCCCTGACTGAGGGGTGTGTTACTTTGCACTCCTTAAAGAGGCCTTGGTTTACCCCCTTCCCAAGAAGACCTCATGATACAGGCAGTCCTTGACTTATGACCAAAATTGAGCCTGGAATTTTGGTGGTAATTGTGGTTGTTAAGCAGGTCATATGGTCTAAGTCAATTTTACAACCATGTTTACGATTGTTAAGCAAATCATTATTCTGCTGGTTTTGGTTTTAATTTATTGTCAGCTACCCAAAGTTGTAGCAATGAAATGTGCAGATGTATAAATTGTTTAAATATATAAACGTATTTTATAATACTAAATAACTTTTGTCTCCATCTCTGACTCAGAATGTCAAAGATATGATTTTTTTAAATGAAAGGATTTTTTTTATATTACTACTCTTTAAACATACAATTCCTCAATGGAAAGATTCATACAACCCCATTTCATTATTAATGTTGATTTAAACACTTTGGATCAGTTTTGGCTATGAGTGTAAATCATAGGCTAAACTGCCTTTACACAAGGTAGATAGATATATTTCAGGTTCAAGTCTTAACATGGTTCTCACCAATAAAAAACAAAAAACCACTGGTTTCTCTCTCTCTAGCAATTTATACTTTAGATATTGCATTGTATATACTTGCAATAGCACTGTATTTATATACCGCCTATCAGTGCTTTTACAGCTCTCTCTAAGTGTTTTACAGAATCAGCATATTGCCCTCAACAATCTGGGTTCTCATTTTACCGACCTCAGAAGGATGGAAGGCTGAGTCAACCTTGGAGCTGGTGGGATTCGATCAGCCAAACTGCTGGTCTGCAAGTCTGCAAAGTAGACTGCAGTACTGCGTTTTAACCACTGAGCCACAGCAACTCAGTGCAGATAAGGCCAGAATGTTAAGTGCCAAAATACATCCAAAATAATGTGTTTGGATGGGCTTATCTACAAGTATATACAGTAGGTTTTTCTCTTTAAGCATATATATATATATCTCGTATACCATCATGGATAAATCCATTTGAGAATAAGATATGAAAATTTTGATAGTCTACGTATCTGTGGATGGTCTTATCCTCAAGGATATACTATACCTATACACACAAGAAAATAGTTCTAAAACAAATGAAAAGAGTGTATGAAAATGAAAACTTTCTCATACTATTTTGTTGTTTGTTCCTTTCACTTATTATTTGTTATTTTATGTTTTAATGTTGGGCAAAATTAATAAGTAAAATAAAAATAGTGTTTCAATTCATAAGGAAATAAAACTAGTTTCTATCTAATTTAGTAATTTTCTGAGTAATATTGAAATGTTTCTATAACTTATATTTAACTCTAAAAGGGCTTTAAGGATACGTTCATTACTTACCTAGCCCCATCTTTATCTGCAACAAATGTTGGGGTTGCTATTAGAGGACTTCTTAAGTCCTTTCTAATATATATTTTTTCTGTTGAAGCAGCACAGTTGGTTGGCTTCTCACGCTGTACATCAAAAGGCTTCCTTTCACTCTGTACAGCTACATCACAACACACAAAATACAGAGGTTTAAAAGTCTGCAACACATAGATTCTTAAAAGCATTAATTCACATTTAAACTTCATTTTAACCAAAGGTGTGGTCTATACTGACTCTATTTCATCCTGTGGTTCTGATACATAGGATTAAGTTATCTGGGGATGTTTTCTATAATTATACTAATGACACTAAGCTTTTTACAACTTTTTTATTTGATTTTGACTGATATTTAAAAACACAACCAAGAAAAAAAGGAATGAAAAAATAAAAAATAACAACAAAAATAGAAATTTATTTGTAATTTCAGAAAAATAAAGCACAAATACAACATTTTAAATGCGGGGGAAAAGCCCTGAAACAATTAGTAATGATATTAATTGTAACCTTGTATCAATGTTAAGATCAATATCAGTTAACTAGTGAACTATTGTGAATCAACTTGAACAGTATTATCACACTAGATAAGACATTTATGAAATATAGTTAAATTCAAAGGACATATAGACAACCGAAATATTGGTGACTCAGCATTTTTCCAGAGAATCCCAAGTAAGCTGAAACTGACACAAGTACAAGTAGTCCCAGTTATAATTTGTGATGGTCAGAAAATGGTCAGTTACATTACCAGCCCAACTTTATGATGTTTTTTGCGGCAGTTGTAAAGTGAATCATTGTGGTTATAAAATGAATATGCAGTTGTTAAGCAAACCAATGATTTGCTATTGGCATGGTTTTGCAAAAAAACTGGAAGTAAATGCTGGTTTTCAGCAAAACTGTTGTAAAACACATTCACATGACCATGGGACACTGGAGACAATTATAAATGTGGCCCAGTTACCGAGTGCCTGAAGCGCATGGTGGAGGGAACTCCTGAAACTTCAAATTTGGGTTTATGTCTATGGAGATTCTCAATCATCCAGGTCATGGTTGTCTTAGAGATGCTTTTCCAAAAGCAAATGGACTTTCTTAGCACCAGTCAGACATTGCACATCCTCGCTTTGCTCTTGATCTGAACAACCAAGATGTTAGTGATTTACTTAGCACTAGAGACTCTCTATTTTATCCTGTACTGCAGATACATTGCCTAGTTCTCCTGTCAGAACCGATCCCTTTAGCTTCTCCGTTAGGTTTTTTTTTTTTTTAATACACTACCATATTCAAGATATAAACTCTCCCAAAATCAGAATAATCATTTTGGTTTTGAATATCATCACATTTCCATCAATCAATATACCAATTGAAACATTTTAGAAATAGAAATAGAATAGAGTTGGAAGGGACCTTGGAGGTCTTCTAGTCCAACCCGTTGCTTAGGCAGGAGACCCTACACCACTCCAGATAAATGGTTGTCCAGTCTCTTCTTAAAAACTCCCAGTGTTGGAGCATTCACAATCTCTGGAGGCAAGTTGTTCCACTGGTTAATTGTTCTTTCAAGAAATTTCTCCTTAGTTATAGGTTGCTTCTCTCCTTGATTAGTTTCCATCCATTGCTTCTTATCCTGCCCTCAGGTGCTTTGGAGAATACCGTATATACTCGAGTATAAGCCGACCCGAGTATAAGCCGAGATCCTAATTTTACCCAGGAAACCTGGGTAAA
>JANHJO010001259.1:93230-110187 GCA_032468235.1 Pseudoxyrhopus heterurus | reverse complement strand
ATTTATATACGGTAGATTCCATTCTTATGAGTTAAAAGTCCAAAACTGGTTTCCAAGTTGAATTAAAATCTGAGTCACATTTTCTTTTAAAATATCAGGCTATTTTAGACATAGAGAAATACCCCTAGATCTTAACTGTTTTTTTTTTCAGGATTAAGGATTAAGAGTATTTTTCCAGGGGATGTGTAAAGTGCTCTGGCAGCAATTAGCAAACAGAGTTGGTTTAATATTTTTGTAGAAAAGTGTAACAGAAAAATATTTAACAATAACAAAAAAATAGCAAGTTGAAAAGGAAATTCGAAATTTGCTTCCTTCTATTATGAATAATTTTTCAAAACTGTTGAGTTCTGCCACCAAGTATGGAAGAATAATTCAATTTGATCACTGCATTTCCAACAATTTTTAGAAAATATTTTTTTTCCATTTTAGAGTAATATGCCAATAGTAAAACATCTTTTACCAGTTTCTCTAAGTACAATATTTGATGTGAATTTAATATTCTTTTCCCCTTGCATTCCTATTATTATATCTAAATTCTGCATCTTTTTGATCATCCTTTTGATAATTTGTTTAGGGTTTTCAGCAGCAGTTTAGAAATAAGGCCAGTAAATGCTTCAAATTTTGTGCAATGAGCTTTTCAAATTGCCACATCAAATTCAGCCACATCTCTTTGTTCTGACAGTTCTTTAAAGCTATACTCAAAGTCTCAGAAGATTTTACCTTTCTCTTATTAATTAAGAAATCTTGGTTATGATTTTTTGTTTGACCATTGAATTCTTTCTGCTTTCCTCTTCATAAAATAAATAATAAAATAATAAATAAAATAAATAATAAAAAGGGAAGTGGTGATAAACCTGGACAAATTCTTTTTCTGCACTTATTCCAAACATTTGGGACAAACATTTACCCCAAACGTTTATTATTGCAAGTCCTGTTCTCTTAGTTGAAGAAATCTAACCACATGGTGATTGTAATCCATTTTATAATCCAACCCAAACAGCTAGTTTAGTAATATTTAAATTCTGGGACTGCTGGACTGCCTTGTTCTTTCTAATCCTCTAACACCTCGTATTTATTGTTCAGGGCTGTTGCACCGCGACGATTCATAAACAGAGCTTGCCCGGAGTGCAGGCAATCAAGAATGGGAATGCTCTTTGCAGGCAAGACTCTTCACATAACATATTTGTGGTGCTCAGTGCTCAACATGACACAGTCTAGAGCTGGGAGAAGGTCCTGCATCTGTGGCCTTTTCAGCTCATACCTTCAGCTGCCCTTTTATGTTCCCTGGCTTAGTCAGCCTTAGGTGCTTGATTGCTAAGCTTCTGCTAGGCTGATGTTCATCTGGGGCCTCCGGAGCGCTACTCTCCAGATCTTCCTGGCAGAAATGTCAAGAACAGTGTGAGAGGAAACTCCCTCCCAAAGAAACAATTTCCAACAATACTTATTTTGAGGGGTCCTTGGTGCTGTCTGGGCCTGGCTGTTTTCTTGCAGTTGTTTCATTATCCAAACGAGATAACATCATCAGTGCTAGTAAGGAGTTGGGTTTGCTCTCACCAGTATTTCTAGTGCCTTTCCCTGTCAGTGTTGGTGGCACATACCTCTTCTTCCAGTGTATATCATCCTATCCTTCTGGATCACTATTAATAACAACCTCAGCTTAGTTAAATGGTTTGTAATTACAAATTTTGTGCAATTACAGTCTTTGAAGAGATGAAAGTAGAAGAAAGTACAGTTTGATCTAATCGTCTCCACTTACTTAAATCTTTTGTTCTAGCTACTATATGTTCTGTGCCCCATCAAACCAGGAGAAGTAGTACAGTACATCAATCGTGCTGACCAAATAAGCCCAGTGTATAAACATGGCTTATTTTTTCATTCACGTTATCTAGTGCTTTAACTCAGTATATATGTTTATATTAGAGAGAGGCTAAAAGAGCAAAGAAAACGGTGGTGTGTAAAGAAATAAGTGCACAATCCAGAAAACATTAGCTCTTTTTGGTCCATACCAAAAGTAAATTAGAACAAGCAAGAGGAGGAGGGACAATGCGAGCTAAGTGCATTTAATGATAAAATCTGAGTCAATTCAGCAGGTTCTGCATAGTTCTCTAATTTACATCATCCCATAAGATTTCTACAATCCCTTATCAAAATTAAGTATCATGGAGTATGTGCAGGGTAGAAAGTAGCTGTGTATTTCTATCATGCTGGATAAGTAGCCTGCGGAAGAATCCATGGGTTCATGAAATTCCTCTCATTTCCCTGGAGCAGAACTGCTTGGAGTAGAGTTGAATCAGGCAGCTGGGTGTTCCTTTGTTCTGGCCCATGTTCTGGCTCTTGGCGGGAAAATTTCTTGTTTGCTGCCAGTTTAATCTTTGTGGGAAGATAGCTAGAAGTTACTTTGTCTATGAGAATAACTATACACCGGGGGGGGAACTGGGAACATATTTTTAAGCTCCCACATACTCTGGAGTACCATGTGGAATCGCTTAAAAAACATTTAGCATTTTCCCAACTCTTCCTTTGCGTCCTAGTAAAGTATGGAAATGTCTGGAGTTTTTATTGCACAAGAGAGAGGAAAAAGAAAAGCATGCTCTTGTTCCGAGGAAGTGTGGGAGCTGCTAATTGAAAAGCTGGCTCAAAAGGGATGCTTTGTGAATAGATGGAACTTGAAAAACCTCAGTGGTTCCTCAATTATGGCAGCTGCAGCAGATGCGGAGATTACAAAAGTTCTTGCTTTCATTAAAACAAAAAAACAAAACAACTATCGACCCTGATTTGACCTTCCTTTCCAGTCTGTGCTGTAGGGAGACACATAATTAACTCTTGCAATGGATAAATCTGTTGAAACATCATGTCACATATTAGTTATTAATAGGAACAGAACTGAGAATTGACATAAACAGAAGAGAAAAATTTCATTTGTCCAGAGGGATTCCTCCAAGTTTGTTTTGTTTTGTTTCGTTTGGACATGATAGCTAGTTTGCTCACATCCTCACTTTTCACTATTTTCAAACAATTTATGATGTTGACCTATTTGCTTGCATAAATGGTTGTTTATGTGAAAAGTATCTGGTTTGAGGTTGCTACTCATTTTTTACTTACACTGTATATGAAATGCACAACCGTTGGTAAGTTACTTACTTTCCCTGTTTCCTATCTTGTCCTTTCATAGTATTTTCAGATGTGATATGTAATAATTGTAAATACAAATTCTAAATGCAGCAATAGAGCCATCTTTGGATTTGGGATATCTTTGTAGCAGAATCTCCGGCTACTCTGAAGGGAAGGCTTAAGAGGGGTCTACATTTAGAGCAGGCTGTCAAACTCAAGGCCCGTGGACCTGCCCTGAAAATAGCGAAGGACCGGCCCGCAGTGCCTCTGCCAGCAAAAATGGAGGTTGGGGGGACCCGGGCTCCATTTGCGGCCTCCCCAAGCTCCATTTTCGCAGCTGAAAATGGAGCCTCAAAGAGTGATGTCGAACTGGCCATGCCCACCTCAGCCATGCTCACCTCTGGCCCCCTGAGGTCAAACACAATCCTGATGCGGCCCTCAATGAAATTGAGTTTGACACTTCGGGTTTAGAGTCTTTGCACTACAGTAAGCAGCACAGGTCAGACCTCTCCCAGAATCCTTGAAGCTTTATCTTGCTGTTCCCAAGGGAATGCACTAAACCAGGAGTGTCAAACTCAAGGCCCGAGGGCCGGTTCCAACCCACAGGTTGCTTAGATCTGGCCCAAGGGGCTGCCCTGGAAACAACAAAGAACTGGCCCACAGTGCCTTTGCCAGAGAAACTGGAGCTCAGCAGGGCCATGTGCAGTCCTCCTGAGTTCTATTTTCACTGACAGAGGGTTGCAGGAGGCCATTGCAGCTGAAAACAGAGCTTGTGAGGGCGGCAAGCAGCACTCCCTAGCTCCATTTTTGCTGGCAGAGGGTTGTAGGAGGTTGTCACAGCCGAAAAGGGAGCTTAGGAGTCAGTTTTCACTGGCAGTATGCTCGGGCCACCACTGGTACCCCTGACATGAGTGACATTGAGCTGGCTATACCACCCTAGCCTCCAAGGTCAAATACAACCCTGATGCGGCCCTCAATGAAATTGAGTTTGACACCCCTGCACTAAAAGACAGAGTATTTTCCCTCATGCCATCACTCTGCTGAACACCTAATTCTCACAGTGTTATCTAATGTCTAGTACAACAGGTGGTGTGGCTATAGTATTACTATTTATCCTTATTCTGTAGTTTTCCATGTACACTGAGTACTCTGTGTCTGAGATAAATTTCTTGTTTGTCTAATCACACTTGGCCAAATGAAGTATTCAATTCAATTCAGTTCAGTCAGTCTGGTGAGATTCTTGTAACATATTTTGAATAAGCAATAAAAGTACTGTTGAGACTCTTCACGAGTGGTTCTGGTTGCTTTCACCTGAAAATTTTCTAACACAAGATGTTTCTTAAGAATACAAAATGGTTTTTCTTTTTAACATTCCCAATCAGAATGGCAATACTGTATGGAAATTATTGGGACACATGTGTAGATAGTATGAGGAAAGCATGCCCTGACTTAACTCAGCCAATGTTGAAGCATCCCTTTGCATCTAAACAGCTTAAGAACTGGGTCTCTGAAAACCATCAGAGGATACTGTTGTCTTGCCTCCTTATTGAGCACTTTAATTTTCATCTTTAGAAGGTAGGAGGATAATCCTAGGAATAGACTAAGACCATAGAACACCTCTTTAAATCACTAAAACTGGCCTTAAGTTCTTTTGGATGCAGATGGAAAACTATTCAATATTCATTATGTTTTTTAACAATAGTATTTATGAGTGCATTTTTAATTCAAATATTTTTACTATTTGGTTTTATTCTATTTTTCCTGGCATTGTTGGAATATTCAATGAGTACAGGAACAAGACAGAAAAAAAGTCCTGTGAGAATCCAGGAGCATCTCTCGTGACAGATTATAAGAGAAGAGATAATACATATTCATAAACTACACAGCTGCATTTTAACTAAGCTGTTGTTGCTTTTCCAGAAATTTGTTTTCCATTTAGAACTGATTTAGATAGTTGAGATTTCATTTGGGATACTTGACTTTATGTATGTATTTTTGCAGACAATGCTGAAGATTTTTTAATTTCAGTTGTCATATTAAAAGCACACTAATCTGGGAAAAAAGATCCTGGATGAAGGTAATTCACATGATTTCAATGCTGTTTTCAACCCATTTGCTCCTCTGGTCACTGACAGCTTCATTTATCAACAGGGCTATTTTGCCCTTTTTTTAAGCTGAACTGTGATTTTGTTTATTAGTATTTATGATATAATAAATCATATACCATGAGTCAGTGTTTAGCTCAAAAAACTTAAGCTGTACTGGACCTATAAAGGAGAATATCTGTAGCTCAGGGTTGAAATGAGGGGTCCTTGGTGCTGTCTGAGCTTTGGTTGTCTTCTTGCAGATGTTTCATTACCTAAACTAGGTAACATCATCAGTGCTAGTGGACTAGCAATGATGAAATTGCCTAGTTTGGGTAATGAAACATCTGCAGCAAAACAACCAGGCTCAAAGAGCACCAAGGACTCCTCAATATTGGACCTGGTTATTGCTTGTTCATTTGCTTGCTTATGTGTTTATTGACTGATCGGTTGATTTCAATACTTTGTATCCTACCTAATTCTCCAGTTCAGGAAATACAAAGACTATTGGCAAAATCCCAGAAGTAAGCAGTGCTAAATATATTATTACCAAATAAAGTACTTGGAGCTGTATGTTTTAACTAGGAGCTGAGTTTGACTTGACTTGAAATTTTTATCATTCCATGAAGCAAATCAGTAGAATTATTATGGCCAACATAATTAGGCTGAAATATTGACTAGATAACACCGAGGTATATTAGAGAGTTATCATGATAGTTTGAAACTTTTTTCTACTATTTGTATTTTATCCTCTTCTTGCCCGTTTTTTTTTTTACTTTTTTGTCTACATTCTTTTGTTTACCTTCTTTAAAATGCTTAATACCCCCACACTTTTACAGGTACTCTGTGCATCTAAGCAGTCGTCAGCCTCAGTATTGGAGCACAACTAAGAACTAGAGCAAAAGCTCTACTTCGTATTCTGTATGGGGCTACCCTGGAATAATATCCAGAAACTTCAACTGATACAAAATGCAGCTGCATGGGCAATTTTGGATGCCCAAAGGATGATTCATATAACACTTTGCTGCGCAAACTGCATTGGGTACTGTTCTGCTTCTGGTCCAATCCAAGGCATTGATTATGACATTTAAAGCCCTACATGGATGGCATGAGCCAGGTTATTTACAGAATAGTCTATGTCCCATTACATCAGCCCATCTCACCTGGTCAGGCAGGAAATGTATGTTGTGGACGCGCTCAGTCAAAGAATTCTGACCGGTGGGGTCTAGGAAGAGGGCCTTCTCTGCTGTTACCCCTGAAATCTCTCTCAGGAGGTGAGAGACCTTGCTTGGGGCACACAAAGGAGCACAAAGCTATGGGTCTGGTTAGTGACTGAAAGCCCTCTCCCCGCCCTTAAATTAATTTTTAACATCCCTTGCTCTTTTTATTTTATATATTGTTTTTATGCTTTTACTATTTTATTGCACACCATACAGAGTGCAATACATGGAGGAGATGGACTGTTCTTAAATATGTTAATAAATATGATCAACTGATAAATAAATAAAATGTAAGTTGAATCCATGACCCTTGGTGTCATATGCATCCCTTATGTGTTTAAACTTTACAGTATATTATAGATTTTCTTGGACTTTATAGTACAAGTGTGTATTTATCTTGTAATGTATGTGTGAAATGGATCTTACTGTCACTTCAATTTCAAATCCATCCATTTTTAAAGTTTTCAATCCATCAATTTTAAAACTTTTTTCCCTCTCCCAAAGTTTTACTGCTTCTAACGTTACCAGCAATCGATAAACCAGTATCCCATGCCTGCAAAATCACTTTGGACAACCAAGTACAATTGCTAATAACAAGAAAGCCCAGCTTTGCTTTCTCATAAAACTTCAGCAAATTTATTTAATCATTAATTGTCTTAATTGCTACATCATTATAAATTTTCAAATAAGTGATTTAATTCTGACAGCCAGAATAGCCAACTTGGCCATGATTAATTTCCTATATCTGAAGCCTCCTAGGAATTGCTAGGAACATCCGTTGGAAAAAAAAAATCTTGTGGCCCAAAGTACTGAAGCCCTAGGAAACTATTAATCAAAGGTAAAATACTTCTGCAGCCTCAGTAATTGATTAATCACAGTACAAGAAAGGCTTCCAAATCCATCATATGAAAAACACAGTAAAACAAAACATTTTTGTAATCCATATAATATCCTGTTAGATATAAAATAAGAGGAAAGAACTGAGGTCATTATGTTATTCTGAATAGTTCTTGCAATTCATCCTATAAAGAACATCAATATTTCTGCCTTAAAACATGTAACTATTATTTCATATTTCCAGAATTCAACCATTTACAAGGCATAGTACAGATAAATGTCTGTATAAACAGATAAATAGAATATCTGTTTATGACTCTTTACTTTGCTCTCACACTTATTGGAAGATCCAGTTAAAATGGAATTGTGGGAAGATTCTTTGGAGAGAAAAGGAAACTGGGTCACAACCATATAGAGCAGGGGTGTCAAACTCAAGGCCTAGGGGCTGGATCCGGTGCAGGGTGCTTAGATCTGGCCCATGGGGCTGCCTTGGAAACAGCGAAGGACTAGCCCACAGTGCCTCTGCGAAAATGGAGCTTGGTGCAGCCGCGTGCTGGAGGAGGCTGTCGCGGCTGAAAACACGGCCCCCTAAGCTCTGTTTTCACTGGCAGAGAGTTGCAGAAGGCCATTGCAGCTGAAAACAGACCAAATGAGGGCTGCAGGTGGCCCTCCAGAGCTCCATTTTCACTGGCAGAGAGTTGCAGGAAGCCATCGTAGTTCTCAGGCCACCACAGGCGCCCCCGGAATGAGTGACAACAAGCTGGCCACACCCACCCTGGCCACGCCCACTCTACCCCCTGATGCGGTCCTGATGCAGCCCTCAATGAAATTGAGTTGGACGCCCGTCATATAGAGAGTTTGCATGGTTGATTCCTTCCTTATCCACCCACAGCAGTCATGAGAATTTTGTTTCTTTTCAATAAGAGTTACTGCTTTTTTATATACAATTGTTACACTGAAAACTTGTGTGTGTGTGTGTGCACCTTAAAAACTAAATCTAAAAAAATCTAAATAAATGCAAATATGCAATAACTGGAATTTTGTAAGTGATAATGATTATGCCTGCTTAACTACTTCTGTTAATGAGTGCCAGTGTGCTGTGCTGATAAGGTTTTTGGATTAGGAATGAAGAGACCCTGCTTTTAATCTGAGCTTTATCATAGAACCTCACTCGATGATTTTTGATCTGTTATAACCCTGAATGAAAGATGGGATAAAAATCTAATAAAAAATAATAAGCACCATTCTGTGAGCAAGAGCAGCTAAAGCAATCAGCGAAGAAATTTCCAGGGTTTTCTTGCTGTAATGTATGAATTCTGACTTTATGGATACCTGACAATTCTGAGCCAGAAGACCTAGGTTTATTCTTCATTTCCAGTTCCTGGTTGGATCAAGGGGGCCACATTAGGGACTCTAGTTTGTCCTGATTTTTAAAAAAAGTGGCAAAAGGAGATTCTCTGACATTCTTAGCAGAATATACCAATAGGAACCTCTGTTCCATTGTATTAGGACTCTGAATGATTCTGTCCTACCCTGCTACCCTGTGAATGTAGTCAATAAAAATAATGGTTTATCATTATATTGTGAAAATCTTTCATTCTATATCTCTGAGATGGCCTTAGGGAGATAAAAAGATTTGTCTTTCGTTAACCATAATTTAGCAATATCAGACATAAATAAATATCAACAAAAATAAATAAAGGAATAAAAGATAAAAGAACCCCAAGATGGTGAAAGGACAACCATCATTTTAGCCTCATCAAATATTTTGCAGGCTCACCATGGGATCCCCAGGGTGGATGGAAGAATCATGTTTTCTAAGGCTTTCTGGAAGGCTAACAGAGATGGAGTTAAGCTCACTTCAGGGGTTTCACTTTAAGAATGCTTCAGAACTACAACAGAAATGATATATCTCCTGGGTCCTGCCACACAGAAGTTCTTTGCAGGTGAGACCTGGAGGATACCTTTTCTTCTGGACCTGATGGGATGGGTAGATGTAACCAGGAAGTCCCTCAAATAACGTAATTATGGTGCAGTCATTTAAATCAATAGGACAAATTAGCAATGATTTATATAAATCTGTGTATAAACTGATAAGTAGATTAACAGAGTTTCAGGGACATTATTTGGCTTAAAGTTTAGTGAGTTGTTGTAGAGCAGGTGTTGTAGGGCCGGATGCATCACACGCTGGCCACCCCCACCCCCATTTTAGCGATGGGGGAAAAAGTTGCGATACATTATGTGACGACAACGTGTCATCACGAATTTGACACCTCTGTTGTAGAGGATATGGATAGCTCCCAAAAAATATTGTCTGCTTGTTGATACACATACTTGATGCACCTATATATATTGTACAAATTGAAGAGCCTGGGTTGGGACCCAGAGCTCTCCCCCATGGCCCCACCGAAATGCTTTCCTCCTGTTCTTGAGCCAGGAAGAAACTATACTGATGATGCCCCCATAACCTCATTTCATTATCCCACAATTTAATATGGAATAGTTTCAGTACAGTGATTAGTGGATCTTCTGCTGTCCTTTCCCCATCTATCCATCATCACTCCTACCAATAGGAACATTGGTTGGCAATTGCTCTCTTGAATGTGTGCTTGGGCAGAATTGGATGGATCCAAGTCTTAATCTTATTATTTATGTCAGAAGATTGATGGTCTATCAGAGAATGCTATTGTCAAATAATCCTTCCTCCCTTCCTAAGACTCCCTGAATGATTGGAAAAGTTGATTTAAAATGCAAGGTAGGCAAACCCAAAAGTGAAAACGTGGATCTTAGATTGGTTAACTATGAATTACAGATTAATGAAATGCAATGTTATATGTAATTACAGTAGATATAATTGGAACAATTAGATTAAGTGTTTCCAAACTATAAGACTAGAAAATCTGATTCAACAAAGCAGGATATGCAACTTCAGAGATTAACAGCCCACTCTTATGGAACACATTGCTCACTCTCAAGCACAATAAACCAGATGGAATATACTACTGTGATTTAAGCTCTTGGAAAATGCAGGCACTCTGCAAGAGAAGTATATCCTCAGGGGAAGTCATTTGGGTTGCCTGCAGCAACCACCTATAACTATATTCCACCTGCATAAGATCAAGTACGCTACAAGTAATTATAGTGCCCTCTTTATAAAGGAGACTATTACTGGAAGTGTTATTAATTGCATCCCCGTTAAGAGCTGTGAGCATGCAAAACTGCACAGTTGTTTACAAATACACAGTTGGTGTGAAGCAATCAGGAACAATTTATTTTATTGGACATCAAATCAAGCTAGTACTATGGATACATTCCGGAGGACAGCAAAACAATAGTGTAGTTTCCTTCATCTGACAAAGAAATTCTAAGATCTCCACTAGATATGTTTCTCAGCCATCCATTTTAGAAACGGGAAGTGTATTACAAGAACCACTTTGTTACATTTAAACATGCTGTTTCTCTCCCCCTCTGTTCTCTCTCCACCAACTCCAGGGAAAATGAACTACCGTGGACATGTGTAAAAATGATGCTTAATTTAATTTGTAATGGAATGAGAATCTGCTTTGGTAGGAATTGTATCAGATACATGGATTTTGTGCCTTGATGAACATCAATCTCCGTACATAGAAGAAAAAGCTCACTGAACTGTGAACATACTTATAATGTCTATAAGGTGTCTGATGTGTAGGATTGTTAAGCTACCCTCAGATTTTCATTTGGCCTATTTAATCACTGATGCAGCCAGGCAGTTTAATGTGTCAATTGACTTCATAGTAAAGTCTTGTATTAGTTGATTTCCGGTGATGGTGCAAATTCTCTCTGCAGTTCTTTCTGTGATAGCAATAGCACTTAGATTTATATACTGCTTTACAGCCCCCTGTAAGCGGTTTACAGAGTCAGCATATTGCCCCCAACAATTTGGGACCTCATTTTACCCACCTCAGAAGGATGAAAGGCTGAGTCAACCTTGAGTCTGGTGAGATTTGAACTGCCAAATATCAGGCAGCCGGCAGTCAGCAGAAGTAGCCTGCAGTACCGCACTCTAAACACTGCGCCACTGGGGCTCATGATGGTACACACGAGAAATCTGTCCTTCATGTTGCAGTCTTTCCCTAATGAGCATGATACCTAGACGTTATTCTAAGAATGCTCTTTTGGAAACTAGGTTTGCCTATTGCCAAACACACAACTGGTTGCTAGTGTTCTTTTTGAGAGCTACTAACTGGAAATAAGTAAATAGCACCTAAACTTCTAGATTAACATCAAACTCTTTATTTTTGAGCCACACCAGCTGATATAAAGTTTAAGCTCATACAATGTTTCCAGTCTTCCAGTTCAATAGCAGAGTGGGTGTATGTAAAAGTCATCATTTTGGCAATCAATCAAACTATTAAGGTCTGCTTAAAAGGCCAAACATTTTCTGTTACGCTGAATGGGGTAGTGATCTATTCAAGAGTCTTTCTCTGTGAGTTGTGTGTGTGTAGGGGACAGGGGTGATGGACAGAAAACGGTATTCCTTAAGTGTTTAAGAAAATAATAATTTTCTTCTTTCAAATCAGGGTGTGGTGCTCTTTATTGCAATGTAACAGAAGACGCAAAACTTTTTAAAACTGTATTTTTCTTTCCAGAATGTGATGTTGGCAGGGAAGAATGACAATGAAAGGGAAATAAGTTTGCCCCCTTCCCTCCCCCAAGACACCGTTTTTTTTTTTTGCAGTTGCAAGGTCACAAAAGCAGACTATTGTGTCTAATCTTGACACAAGCTACCCATTCTAAACGTAGCTGACAAGAAAGGATGAAAAACGCCTTGAGGATCCTTAAAAAGACTACTCATACTCTACATGTTTAAAGTGGCAACCTGGCACAAAACACTCAACAACATTGTATTGGCACAAAAGACGGAAATGTTAGAAACATTAGTTTTTGTTTAATACCTGTGATTTTGCAGACCTGTGTGAAACAAAATGAAGTAGCTAAAAGATTTAATGGTTTTGAACAATGTAAAACTGAGTTTGAAACAGAATT
Organism: Pseudoxyrhopus heterurus; assembly: GCA_032468235.1. NCBI lineage: Eukaryota > Metazoa > Chordata > Lepidosauria > Squamata > Pseudoxyrhopus > Pseudoxyrhopus heterurus. Next base: position 97,910 of record JANHJO010001259.1, on the reverse strand, counting down.
ATGTACGAATAATGAACATATTATTACCAAAATGCATAATTTTTTGTTGAAATTTGAGATAGAAGAACAAATGAAAGATTGTATAATGTGGGCTAAAAATCTGGTTATAATATATTTTACAAATAGAACAATGCAAAAGTATTTAGTTGATAGGACTGAAATTTACATTATACATAAATATAATTTTTATAAAATGATGTACTGTTGGTATATGTCATCAAAGAAATTGTCTAGAATGTACAAAGATACTTTACATTTATACTGGAAATGTGAATAACATGAAAGGACATTTATCATGTTTGACAGATGTGTAACAAAGTCAGAACATTTTGTATACACTTACATTCAATAATTCAGAAGTTTTTAAGAACTAGTGTGTAATTGAATCCAGAAGCTTTTCTTTTGGGACTAATGGACAGACAACTAACACTCCCTCCCTCCCTCCCTCCCTCCCTCTCTCTCTCTTTCTGAAAACTAATGCAAGATTATTAAATGCTCAAAAGTGAAAAGGTTTGGAATTGGAGGAATAGTGAAGAAGATGGAATTTGCGGAGATGGCTAAACTGACTTTCTTGACTAAACAAAAACATTGCTTAGACATTATTGTTGAATGGAGACTTCTTATAGGTTTTTCGGATGAAACAAAAAAAATGAACACATGATTTGTACATCTGATGAGTAGGAGAAAAATTTAGATAATGAAAAAAGAGATTTTCTTTTGGAACCATAGAGTAATTGTATTTCCTGCAAAGAACACTGAAAGTTCTTTTTTCTATTTCTATCTTTTCATTTTGCACTTTTATTTTCTCTCTCTTTTTCCTTTATTCTTTTTTCTTTACTTAATATTAGTTGTTAGTTTTTAATCTTTAGAGACTACTAGAGCTACAAATATTCTCTTCTATCAATATTTAGTTTTCTTGTATTTATTTAACAAAACTGACTGCTATATCAATTATCACCAGGGAAACATGCTGTAAGACCTCTGTTTTATGGGTTTTCATTGCAATGCTAGGTATATTTTTTCAGAAATAAATCTTACTGAAATCAATGAAGCGTATTTCCTAGTGAATATTGGTTCCTGGATAAATAGCAAAACTCCTGCATCTAAGTGGGAGTTGATAGTCTAAAATGTCTGCTGAATGTTTTTCTCAAGTATACAACATATATTTGAGTTACAGAGGTGATTAATAGAGACCATTCAATGCCTAAGCAAACAACTCTAACAACATACTCTCTCTTCTCATCCAAAAGGTAGAGTAAGCATCATAATTTTTACAATTGGTTGCCCTATTACACGGCTCTTTTCAACATTATTTTTCTGAATCAATGATAATCACCACCTCGGTTTTTCCCCCCTCCCTCCCTCCATAAAGTATTTCAAGAAAATCATTCTCTTAGACAAATTCCTGGCAAGTTGTCTGGCCAACAAATCCTACAGATGCAAAATTCCACATTTCTGGCACACCCAGAGAATCATCCTTTTTTCTCTCTCTCTATCCTGAGACAGATTTCATTGCAACGCCTCAGTAAGCTCTTTTTCATGACAACCTGCCCCTCACCGAATTCACCTCAGCCTCCTCAGTGCTTCTTCTGTCTCCTAAATTATTACTAAGTAAGACGGCAATTAGCTTTCAACAATTAAAATGATTTACTTACTGTATGTAACAGCCGGAGCATCTCCACATACCTGTGAAAAAGAGATGTAATTTTACTAAATGGCCAATCAGCTAGAGCTGAAGGAATCAAAGTGGAATCCACTGCATAGTTCCTAAGGATTTTTAAAAGCTGATAGACTCACACTTTTTCTGATGACACAAGTTCCTGGGCGACAAGTTGAGCTCTGGATTGCCCTTCTTTCTGTGAAAAGCAAAAGAAAGGAAGGTAAAGGTCTGCAAACAGTTTGGATTCTTATATTATTATTCATACTAGTTGTCTCATAATTGTAGGTGGTAGACAAGAATAAAACCCAAAATAAAACACAATGTAAGTTTACAGCCCTGAATTCTAACATTTTTTCCTGAGATCTTTTCCAGGGTCACTCATCAAATATGGGTAGTCCTCAACTTAAGACCACAATTGAGCCCAAAATTTATGTTGTTAAGTGAAAAATGTGTTAAGTGAGTTTTGCCCCATTTTACAAGTTTTCTTGCCACATTTGTTAAGTGAATCACTACAGCTGTTAAATTAGACACACGTTTGTTAAGTGAATCTGGATTCCTCATGGACTTTGCTTGTCAGAAGGTCACAAAAGGCAATCATATGACTCTGGGACACTGCAACCATCATAAATGTGAGTCAGTTGTCAAGCATCCAAATGTAAATCACGTGATCATGGGGATGCTACAGCGGTCGTAAGTGTGGAAAACGGTCATAAGTCGCTTTTTTCAGTGATGTTGTAACTTCAAACGGTCGCTAAATGTAAATTGAGGACTACCTGTAAAGTAAGGTTTATGGTGGCCTAAGAAAAGCAGTTTTTTTCTGGGGGCATCACATCTATGCAATGACTTCTTCAGAGAAGGTCTCCTACCACCTTGGTGTCATTTTTGTAACCTGATAGAGACGAGCTCCTGAGAGAATCTGCTAACTGTTCCCCATGGCCATGAAGTAAGGGAAACAGAGATCCATTTTTTTATTGTAGCACCAGCATTGTAACCCCTTACATTATTAGGTTTTAGAAAATTATTCAAAATAAAATTACTTAAGAGAGACTTGATTATTAATTGATCCTAATTCTTTTTTTTTCTTTAGTTTTTGTTTAATTGCTGCTAGGATTTTTATTTTATGTTTTTAAACCTTATATATTTTTTTAAATTGCTTATTAATTTTTTTCATTATGGAAGTTTTAATTATAATCTTCTAAACTGAGGCATTCATGGAATGGAGATAAAAAAATTAAGGTGGTGAGTGCAACAAGGTAGTAAAAAGTGGGGAGAGCTTAGATTTGTACTCATACCTAATATATTGGGGGGCGGGTTCTCTCCTTTTCCGGACCCTCCCACCACCCCATATTTATGACTCATATTTATGATGGTTGCAGTGTCCCAGGGTCATGTAATCACCTTTTGTGACCTTCTGACAAACTAAGTCAATGGGGAAGCCGGATTCACTTAACAACTGTGTTATTAACTTAGCAACTGCACTTAACCACTGTCACAAGAAAGGTGGTAACATGAGACAAAATTCACTTAACAACTGTCTCTCATTTAGCAACAGAAATTTTGGCCTCAATTGTGGTCATAAAGTCAAGCATTACCTTTTATTCCCATGTAATACTTGAGTACATAATATGAAACTAGGCCGCCATTTATTTTAGTCACTAAAGGTTTATACTGTACTTGGGTTATCCTTCGTTTTGCCCTGTCCTCTACCTTTGTAGAATAGGATGATCTTTCCCATCATCTGTCAAAAAACCTTTACGAGCTGATACTTCTTAACCTTGATGATTTCACCCTCCTTGCCCTTGATAAACTCCAGTGAGATGAGGCCGGTAAAAACCGGTATACTTAATTATGTTTCAGAGCTTATATAAGCAAGTCAGAAAACCCCATGGGATGAAACTTTAATGCAGACTTAACCAAGAGAGCGCTGTATATTTTCTGGCTTTGAAAGGATCTGTTTGCCCTCATCTCTTTGGAGTTCACTGACTGACAGAGGGACGTAAGATCTTTTTTGGTATTACTGTATTCCTGAATATTCTTTGATTGTGATCACATATTATGTTATTTTCTTATAGTGCCCTGGTTAAGGTGTTTGTACAAGTGAGATCATTGCTTCCAAATCAAGGCTATCTCAGTTACAGTGGGTAAAACAAATAAAGAAACCAACAAAAAATGTAGACCTTTTTGTTCTCCTGGTATTGGGGAAAAAGGGGTTTTTAGAATTTCACATTCTTTTATTGCCACTTTTATTATTGTGATTTTGTACTCTTTTTTATTTGATTGTACCTCTTTATTGTGTGAGATAAAATGTTTTAATGGCTTCTTTAGGTTCTTTATAACATCTTTTAAACTAATTTATATATTTCCCAGGAAACTTAAAATACTATGCAATAGAAAGAATATTAAATACAGAAGAAGGGCAAACCATCTTATAACGAGAAATGGACATGCTGCTAATATTAAAAGATTAGGAGCAAAAAAGAAATAATTTTTTACTTGATGTCAAAACAATGAGGATGTGGGCACCAAGCAATCTTCTCTTGAACGAGAGGAGGACATTGAAAACCTGAGGACAATTACTTTTCTTTTTCATAGTCACCAATTATATATCAATCTGAGGGGAAACTAAAAGTATTAAGTCGCCTTTGATGAGATGGGTGCCTGTATAAATTGGATTATTAAAATAAATAAATAAATTGATCTTCGGTGGTAAGCAGAAATATATAGAAAATTATGGAAAGATACATGCTTGGTATTACAAGACTAAATAGAAAGACCCGTACATGGATTAGACAACAAACAAAAGTATACAATATCATCAAGACAGTAAAAGAATTGAAATGGAAATGGGCTGGTCACATATCAAGAAGAACTGATGGCAGATGGACCAAGGCAGTCACAGAATGGATCCCACTTGATAAAATACTTGATGTTGTCGATCCATCCACAGGAAGCTGTGTGGCTCAAGTGGTAAGATCACTGTACTGCAGTACAGCAGATCAGCAGTTTGGCTGATCGAATCC
>JANHJO010001259.1:66589-86743 GCA_032468235.1 Pseudoxyrhopus heterurus | reverse complement strand
TCCACTATTATGAAATCTCTGCCCCCCCCCCCCAATAGATGCCTTTGCCTATGCTACACACATTCAAATGTTTCTCTATCTTGGAATGTCTTACAACCATTTTAGGATTTTTCACAAGTTTGAATCTTCATTTATGTACATGCTGGAGAGCAATGAGAAGATAAGTTAGATCAATCAAATACTGCACTGTTGGGTCATTCAGGAAGATAGTACTTCAGATTTGGAGTCCTGTAGATTCACTAGATAAAAAAAAACCCTATTGCCTTCTAACAGTGAAGATGTTACCTAGCTGGGTAATCAAACATCTCCAAGAAAGCAACCAAGCTCAGAGAGCATCAAGAACTCCACAGTTCAACCCTGAGTTTTAAACATTCTTTTCTATTGAAATTCACAGTTTCCCAAATGATCAAATTCTCTATAGAGATTATGGATAAAGAATTTATGGCTTCCTATTTGTTGAATCAAAGTTCTTATTTTTTTTTATTACTGGTCATCATTTTTTTATTACAGGCAATGCTGACTGGTATTTAGAAAAACTTAAATCCAGGAACGTCTGGAGAGCCGCATATTCCCTAATCTTGTTCTGTACCATATTCTCTACTCCTGCTCTGTAGAGTGCTCTTCAGCACTCTATGAAAGAATAGCAGAATAAATTTTAGCCATCTCCTTTAATTTAAGGAATGGGGATCTGGACTGACTTTGCAGACTTCTAATGAAGAAGAATTTCAGGTAATAAGAACATTAATATTGCTGATAATCTACTAAAATGGAGCATTTACCAAGTCAGAAGTGTCGAAACAGACAAATTTTAGCAGGCTAATTATGCCATAGATAAATTGCTCACAAATATGAACTCGAGTTAAGTTCTCCCCAGTTCATAAATCCCCATATTCCTTTTCACATAATAATATAGTGAAACAACTATATTTTTAATAATTGGCATGGTATATGGCAGGGGTCCCCTATTCGGAATTAGGCCGCTTGACTGGCTGGTCAGAGGCTCCACGGGTTGGCTGCTGGGGGTTCTCAGGGGTTCGGGAGAACCTCTTGCTAAGAATCTGCCCAGTTCAGAGAACCCCCAAATCTCACTCCTGGCTGGCCTTGCCCCACCCCACCCTGCCTCTCCCAAGAGTCTCCAGAAACAGGCCTCTTTCTGGCTTCTGGAGGACCTCTGGAGCCTGGGGGAGGACGTTTTCGCCTTCCCAGGGGCTCCAGGAAAGCCTCCGGAACCCGTGGAGGACGAAAATGGACCCCCCCCACCGTGGTGCAGGAGGCTGACTAGGCCATGCCCACCATGGCCACACCCACCCAGCAACCGGGTAGAGAACCCCTTGCTAAAATTTTTGCAGCCCACCTCTGCTTACAATATGTGATACATGTGGTACCTTTACTGCTTCCAGAAGTAGCACCAATCACTATCACCAAAGCTATGACTGGAGGCTTTAAGGGAGTGAGAACCAATCCCTAGCATAAGTATCTTGCAGTCACTGAAAGAAGCTATAGTAACATGAACATCCAGGACCTTCCAACTTCTGAACAAGCTGTGCAGATAAGCTAATATGAACCATATGGCACAAAGAGGCAACTTCTTTCATTACCATCTGAGTGAGCCACTCTGAAGGTTGGTAGCCTTAAGGAAGCCACATGGAGCCTCGTGAATGGCCTGACATGCGCCACATCCAAGCAAGGAGAAGGAGGAACAAATATATTGGACCGATGATGGTTAAGAGAGGAAGAATCAACTTCTCAATTAATAGTTTCCTTCTCCACAATTGAAATCTTACTGCAGCAACAGAGTTTCTATTTGTTCAGCCATTATGGTTACAGTATATTAAACCATACATAATAAGACTATAGCTACAGAAAGCCATCTGTATTGTTACCACTTCAAGAAAGAAATGCAGAGTGTTAGCCATACTACTATATGTTGTGCTATGATTGCTTGCAAATGTTCCAAGCCACAGGACAAGTATATCCAAATGTTTTAGCAGTGAAGGGAATAAAGAACTAACAGCAAGCTATCAAGCAGCAACAGAGATCTGACACATAGCACCACACAATAAGACACACTGATGAATAGAGGATAATATAGTGATTTTGTCTACTAAATTGGTTTTTTTATTCCCTTGAAGATGTACCCATAGGAGATTGCTGGTTTGTGATATTTCATCTGTGCAACTGTTTGCTTCCTTGATGATATGTATGAATGCTAAGTAAAGTACTGTATGTAAAATATTCTCCTTACCTACAATTTTAACTTAATGAGGGTTTTAGGAAAAAGGAATGTCCTCTTTCGCCATCTGCCATGTGCTATTTTCTTTCAGTATGCAGTTCTGTTGTCATGAAAGTCAAGGTCACCTCCACGGTGAGCAGCCAAACAAATATATACATGAGACACACATGTGAAGGATAGTCCCAGTATGCCTTAGGTAATTGAAGCAAGGTAAACTAGAGGTGAAATTTTAGCTAAGTGAAGGGCACCTCACTCTCTGAGGAGCATCATAGAGGTTTAAAAATATTTAGCTGGGAGTTCTCTAACTCAATGCCATATGTCAGAATTTTTAATGCAGTGTTAGCTTCTGAATTATAAATTAAATAAAATGAAAAAGGAGAAATCAGTGTGACTTCTGGTGAGGGAAACACCCTGAAAGTAAGTGTTTTTTCGAATACATTGTTTCTTCTCCTTCTCTTTCTCCTCTCTTCCTCCTGGAAGCTGCCAGTTAAATAACATTACATAATAGTGGGGAGTACTTCTTTCTTTGACTGGAGAATATTTCAATAAATTAAAATTTGAAGTAACTCACATTATGCCAACAAGTTTTGAAAGTTTGTCCTCCATTTGTATTCTGAAATATTCTACCTCTGACTACTTTTATATGACTTTTGTAATAAATGCAGTTTTTCTGTGCTTCCAAATAGTGTGTGTGTTTCAAGTAGCAGTGTTAGGTAAGTGTAGTTAATTGTGTTGGGTAAGTGTAGTTAAAGCTCTTTGGCCATATTTACTGGGCTGTCCTTTGATTTAAGACAGAAAGAAGGGATTTGCAGGCAAGAAATCCATATTTTCTTTTAAAATTTTCCATTATATTTTCCTATTTTCCATTATATATTTATACAACAATTCACTGTGAAAGATAAGCTTCATTTTTAAATGTGTGCTCCTTCCCCAGATGCAGAAATGTACATATAATAGTCAGATTTTGGTTTTAAGGAATCTGAGCAGCAACAGAAGTAGAGAAGACACTAAAATTGGTAACAGTACATTCAGTTGACTGAGGAACTGGATTAATTGGACTCTGCTGCAAACTGCCTTACTTACACAACTTGTGTTCCTTAATAGCTTGGAATGGATTTACCCATTTTTTAAAAATGAACTTAACAGCAGCATTCTCAGTAAGAAATGGTTCATTTAATGCCAAAGCATATGTGACTTTTCAGAACAACACTATCTACTGATGTCTGACATTTGATTGGGTTGTAAATACCGCAGATGGTATGTTGCTCTTATTAACATATGTCCCAGAGCAACAAATCTACTCGCACAGGTTCCAGAATCCTGCTAAGATTTTCATGAAAGAGAAACTCACAAGATAGATATGAAATGTAATTGTTTGGCTAAAGATGATTAGGTTTGGGAGAAGGGTTGATAGGAGAAAAAGAAGTCATGCTTGTCATGTCATTATCTAAGGAACTCATAAAGCTTCTTTAAATATTTGAGGAACAATCCAGCAACCTGATACTTATTCAAGATTTGTAAGATTATATATTCAGTTAGGACAGAATTTCCGCATAATGAAAACCTACTATAATATTCAGCATAATGAAAACAAAATAATTTTTAGCAAATAATCATTTCTTCCTTACAATATTAATTAGTGTGATGGAGTAGTTTATGCACCAAATTAAAAACTGGGAGATTGAGAATTTTAGTCCCACCTAGGTCCCATTCAGTTGGATTACTTGGGGCAAGCATCCTCCCTCAGCCCTAGGAAGGAGCCAATGGCAAATCATTTACAAAATCTTGCCAAGAAAACTGCAGGGACTGGTCTATGCAGTTGTCAGGACTCAATGCTGCCTTGAGGGCATAAAAGATTATCAATGCACTTTTTAAAAAAAAAAATCACATTTTCTGATTAAATTGAAAATATTTTCTACTACCGGTAGTTGCTGCTTTCATTCCTGTATTCAGGCTGAACTTTTATATAGTAGATAAAAGGTGTACATGAACAAGCCCAACAATTAAACCAGAAAATCAATAACTTACACTTGTTACTAAACTAGCCCAAAACTATTTTCAGATTAGCTGATTTCCAAATTCTTGGGACTCTTTTCAGCAGCTAAATTTACTGTGTCTGTCAATTCTTTTTAATAATAGTACACCAAAATCTGCTTACAATGACTATATCTAATCATAAGGTTTTTCTCTACAAGAAAATGATAGAGTTGATTTTTGTTTCATCAGTCAAATATTGCTTTTTAAATAAACAGGGTAAAGTTCCCATAAAAATTAGAACTTTATTTTCTATGAATGTTTTAAAATAAATCATCCTAATATAGACCAGTTTTGCCTAGTGCTACATAGTCGTTAAATGATTTCAGTAATATCAGGACTGACATTTAATTCCAGTTCATTTCAGAAGAAATGGAAGTGGAAGAAAGTCTAATAAATATCCTAACAAATTTCCCAGGATCGACAAAATGTATTCCAAAAGAAAAGTGTATTTTTACCTTGTGGATGATATTGGAATCTCCTTGATTACTGTCTTCATCTTCTGAACTCTTCTGTTCCTCGTCAGATGTGACATCTTCAAGAGGAATTACAGAGATGGGGCACACTTTGTAAGGCTCTGTATAAGCACTGTGAAAAGAAGACGAAAATACCCATTATCTTATGAACACCCACTGGACCAAAAGCATAGGAATGAAACTTTACCCTTATTATTAGATGAAGATTTTCTGATACTCTAGAATCTGTTGATTCTTATGAAGTTCCCCTTGGACTTATTAAGAAGTCAAATGGGATAGGAGGAGGGAGGAGACAGCAAACAGTAAAGGGAAAGGAGAAACATTCACAAATATTTGCTTAAATCTAAATGTTTGTGATTTCACAATCACTCACAAACTACTTTTAACAGTAATAATTTTCGTAGAGTCTTCCCCAAACTGGTGCTCAGCTGATGCGTTGAACTGTAGCTTATAGTATATAAACCTATCAATCATATTGACAAATCTGTCTTCCTCTAGGTAGAAATAGCCGAAGTTTTTAAGCACATTGATGATTAACACTATTGCCATCTCAACCGTAAGGCTCTAGTCTAGTAAGAGTTAAGTGACATAGAGGGCCAATGAAGAGAGACAATAAATTTATTAACTAACCAAGGAATGGTGTTACAGAATCTTGGAAAACTTAGTTAAAAGGGGACTGAAATCACCTGAGCACATTCTACATCCCCTGATCCTCTTAGAAGGAAATTGTGCCTGCAGGTATTGAATACTAATGAGAGGTCCAAAAGAACTAGCAGGGATTCACTCCTGCTCTTGCAGATCCAATCATCCAAATCTGTTTTAATCCTAGAGTGGAACCCATTTTTAAAAGCAACCAAAGAACCATGTCATCCAAGAAAAATGTATTTATTTATAATATTTATATGGCTGCCCATTTAAAAACCAAACTCTGGGTGGCTCACAACCAAAGAGAAAATAATATGTACAAATAGTAAAACAGAAAACAATAAACTTTGGCACCACAATCAAACTTCCCCAATGCAGCCCACAATATTCCAACTTCACACTATCCCACTGCTAGAGGGAAAAGTCAGCTCTTAATGTTTTCAAGAAGGTCAAGAGGGTAGAGGCCTGCCAGATCTCAGGGAACTCCATAGGGTAGGGGCTGTAACAGAAAAGACATGAGAAAATATTCCATGGTCCTTTCTAAGATCTTGCTCAGAAAAAGCCATTGGATATTGGGCAATGAATGTCCAGAGTGGTAGGGCCAATCATAAAGGAAATTAATTTAAACCAATGATGTTTATCTTGATCGACAGCTGCCCTTATATGTATTTCTTATGCATGCAAACAGAAGATATACAGGCATTTCTACAGTATCAAAATGATGGAGTGGTCCAAGTCTCACTCCTTTTTACTTGTACACAAAGCACATTAAAAAAGAAGTGGAGCTTCAATTGTTCAGTTCCACCTGCTTTCTTGATACTGTTGACACTTCCCTCCATAGAAACTCCTACCTAAAAATATTTTTTCCTGCCACCAAGCTATAACAAAGTGCATAAGAACAGCCTTGGCCCATAGTTTACATTTGTTTCTCAAATTAGCTAAACAAATAACCCTAAGGATGCCTTCAAGCAAGATATAGACTCTCCAGCCATTCTTCCCCTACAACTAGTAATCAGAGGCATTCTGGTTGGAAGAGCTTATATCCTGCTACACATTTAACATCATCAAACAACAGCATCTGCCTATGCCAGGTCCCTGAGAAGGACTCAATAGGTGGATAAAAATACCAAATACAGCCTAAACATCTGGGTGACTGTATGACCAACCATAATGTGCCAGTAATGAAAAATTGGTGGCAACATACAGTTGAAAAAATAGTCAGACATGCCCAAGTTAAAATATGTTGGATCTGAATACAAACTGATATAGTCTCACAATACAGCAGATTTAATTGTAGTTGGAAAAAAAGTGTGGATAATGCATTTGGCAATACCAAAGGATAGCAAAGAATTGGGGAAGATCACAAAATATCAAGGTCTAAAAACTGAAGTTGAAAGATGATAGCATAAACTGCTGTGGCAGTCCCAGTGGATATTGGCATGTTGGACTGCAATACCCAAAAATCTTGGACAGCACTTAGAAAACCCACATGTTGACAAAATTGCCATCTGCCAATTACAAAGGATTACACTATTTGAATCTGCACATATACTATGCCAACGTATTATAGGGTGCTTGGTGCATTTAAAGGCCAACATAAAGAACTGGCAGCTGTGATTTCACATTTTTGTGTATATAACAATAATAACAATAACTCTATAAACAAAAGTGGAATATCCTATCCTAATATTAAGGCTTCCATGTCAGCACTTGGAACTTCAGTTCTGACTGTGTATGTTAGCCCTAACTGGTAATTTCTCCTGCAATTATATAATCAATAAATGCTGATACCTTGGTTAGTCCCATTCTGGCCAACCCAAACAGATGCCAACTTCTCAATCCCTTACTGCACAATAAATGGATTTGTCCAGGCTTTTTGGTATCCCCCAAATTCCATTCAGCATTATCTAAGATATCTTTGAAAATTAGGTAATGCCTGATAAGGTCTTTCATATCTTAGTATGTTCAAGAAGGTTCTGGAGACAAATTTATGATCGTGTCAAAATGGACCAAACAAATCCAAAAAACATAACATATTTACCATCCAAAATGGTTGACTAAATGAGTCCTTAATTTCTTATTCTTTTTGTATGTAAAAAAGGTGGGATAGAAAAGCACCCAGCTAATTTTTTTAATTTGATTCAAAGCAGGCCCTAGTCTACTGTAATCATACAATACCTCAGACAGTAGCTCATAACAATTGTTAATAATATCTGGTGTACATGATGAGGCTGTAATGGCTTTAAAATGAACAGCAACTGCTCAGGGAAGAAACTTGTGGCACATTTTCACAGCAAGCATATAAGACAACTATGTAAATGCAAGCTATTATGATTCCCTGAAGCACTGCAGAAGGCAACTCATCACCTTTATGGGTCTTCCCCCACTCCACCCACTCCCTTATTAGATACTTCCAGTCTATAATTCATCAAATAACTTTAGGATGAAGAATAGTCAAACTCTTGTCTCAATGACTTGGTTTAACTATTTATGATATCTTTCAATAAAAAGGAAATCTTCCATTGTTTCTCAAAGACCCAATGTTAAATTCTGGGCGAAGAATGGAAGTTAGGCCAGAGTGACTTCTAACAGCTCTTTATTCAAGATTGCCTGTGAGGCAACTGTAACTCCAATCCCTGGCTGACAGAGCTCCTTTTATAGGAAACTGCTCAGCCAGACAACCAATCACGAGAAAGTATCCTCCCACTCCAACAGAGGACCAGACTGAGAACTTCAACTGAAACTATGTATGCTATATACAATACAGAGGACCAGACTGAGAACTTCAACTGAAACTATGTATACTATATACAATACATAACACCCAATAATCTTATCACTAATTAACCCAAAATGCTGCAGAAGTTATGAAGTATCAGAGATAGTTACAAAGAATAGCTCTGTGAATCTATATTTGTGAAATTTTTGTCTGTTTCTATCCATGTACACCCAGTGTTTTTGAAGCCACTTAGATACTATTCATTTTCCTTATAATCTTCAAGTTTCGTCCTTCCTAATTTAATTATAGTACTTTTTATGACAATAATATCTGATTAAATACAGGGCAATTCCAATAGAAATATCAGATTTTAAATCAGGGTCTGCTTCAACCTGATCAAGAAAATACTAGCATTACTGATCTCAATCATTAAACAGTTTGTACTGGTAAAAGGAAGTTTCCAATAGTATTAGAAAATCTGTGAGAAATTTTGGACCAATCTTCCCAACATTAGCACCATCCAGATGAGTATATATGTAGAGTTCAACTCCCAGAATTCACTAGCCAGCAAGTTAATTGCTGATTATTCTTGAGGATTAAGTCCATGTTGGATAAACTTTACACCAAAAGTTACAGTGCAATCTATTTGCCATGCCATCTCAAAAATAATTGTACTTCACCTTGAAACTGAAACATGTCTACATTAAAAACCTCTAAGGAGATTTTATATCACATTGCATTGCAGTGCACTTTATATAGAATCAGATTTTTGAACTTGAAAGATAAAAGGCTGTCCTGTTTATTCTATTCTGACACAACGAATATCACACAAGAGACGTAATCCAAAGGCTGAACTGACCCACTGCAACCTTGTTCAGAATTCTCATTAAAGCCTCTTGGAAAAGGCGAGTAAGAACAGGATAGCTATTTTACAAATGTAGCCCATAGATAGGCTCTATACATAAAATTAAAAATGTAGAGAATTCTGCCAAGCTTCTTGAGGAAACTCTGCAAGTCCAGTGAATTAGGTGGCATAGAAATCATTCTAGCAGGGCAGGGCAGGACAGAGCATACAGCTATTTATTGAAGATGTTCTAGGTCTGGAGTCTAGCACAAGTCCTAAGCAAGAATATATATTCCTCCATCTATTTCACTTTGACATAATTTTCTGTCTCTGACGATCCCTTTCTTTTTGCCACATATGTCATATTTACAGCTCCTTCCACTCTTTTCCCCCAACATACAAATGCTTATGAACTCATTTATTATATATGCATCTATTTCTGGGTCACTTGTAAAGTTTAAAAAGTATAATTTGAGTAAGTTCATAATAAAGTAAAATGAAATGCAAATTGAAAGAATTTCTTCCCCACTAGGAATGTTAAGTATGCTGTCAGGGCATTCTTCTCAAACCACAGAGGAGAATATAATGGGTAGAAATTGATAGAGTTAAGAAAACATTGTCAGCTACAGTGCTGATTATAAGAGGAAACTACATTTTCAGCCAAACAACTTTGCAAAGCGACTTAATTTACAGGTGGATAAATACGGTGTGGCTCGTTTTGCATATTAACAGAATTTATGCATGTTCTAATTTCATATATATATATGATGTAAAAAATGGTAGTCTTTTCTTTAAAATCTACAGTTTTCTACCTATAGTTTGAAGTAATACAATCCTAGATGTAAACTTCTATTTCATCTATTCTATTCTTCACTCAGATTGAATTTTTTCTCTTGAGAAAAGCCTCTTTACTTAATACAGTTGCTGTTATTTATTGTCCCTCCTCAAAAAATATAATACAAGTGCTAGAAGTATCTTCTGCTGATACAAGGCAGTGGTGTTTATAGCAGAAACAGAGAAAAATTATGCTAAAGTATTGCCTTGTTCACAAAGAAACTTAAAAATGCGTTCAGTCATTGTAGTCTCAAAATCCCTGATGATATCTTAATGAGCTCTAGTGGGACAGAAACTACCAGCATCACCATATAGCTTTAATGATGATTAATTATATTTCGGTTCCAGAATGTCTGTCTGGAAGAAGCATCATGGCTGTGTATGGTGAAGTTTAGAAAAATGTTATTTTATTGCTCCCTCCTCATTCATCCTGGCAGTTGAAGTTCACATATTGTATGTGAAGGGCTTTCTTTGTTGTTTCATAATTTTTATTAAAAGTTTTTATTGCCATAGTAAAAGCAAATACAAATCAAGCTAAGAGAAAGAGTAAAAGTGCAAAGAAGGAAAAAGAAGGTAAAAGGTAAAGAAAAATTAACAGAAATATAGAAGATTTTATAAATATTTAAAATGAAATGCAAATTGAAAGAATTTCTTCCTTACCAGTAATATTAAATATGCTGTCAGAGCATTCTTCTCAAGATATTTGTAACTTTAGACTTACCAAATTTGTTTATGCTTATACTAATTTGATAAGTCTTCACCCCTTCTAAAGTTACAAATATCTCTTCTTCTCATAACCCATCCCTTATCTATATGTAAATCCTTAAATCATCAGCTTTTCGATCCTGGTTTCAGCAAGAAGTCCATAAGGGTTACCAGAAATTTACAGAAACATTTCTTATTTTGACTTTGGTCAAACAAACAAACTTTTTATATTCCTCCCTTTTAATTCTAACGATCTTGGTCTTTAATTCATTCAGAGGTTGTTGTAGGATTTGATCTTGCTTCAGTGTTTCTTTTTCCCACCCCAAGGAATTCTTTGAGGCACATCTCCTTTGTAAATCCAGTGAAAAATCATTATCATGGTGATTTTTTTATCATTTGCAATTCCACTTTTATTTTCAAAGCTTCAACTAACTTCTTTTATATATTCAGCAGAAAGTCCTTATCAAGTTCATTCTCTTGGCTTGTCATTTGCATTTTCACTTTAGTTGCCTTCTCTGTCTGGTAATCCACACTTTTTTGTTTTCCAATATTTCTGACTCTACTATTTCTGAAACAGATAAAATTTGTTTCACATCTACTTATTTCTTCATCAGCATACTTTGGACATTGTCTATCCATGGATGCAAGCATCTAATTTCTGGCTCCACTCTTTGAGAATCTCCTTAAATATTTCAAATGTTATAGCATTTTATTGAATTTTGTAAATCCCTGTACTAATTGAAAATGAAAGACAAGTTTACACTTTTTTCCGTCCATTTTCTGCATGGAATCTTTAGTCCTCTTTAGTGTCCAGTTTCTGAAGTCATAAAGTCTTGTTATGACTTAAAATAGACAAAACAATTTGGTTCCCATGAACATCTATTTAAGTTATTTAATTATTTCCAAAATCTTAAAGTAAAAGTCTCAATACTTTAAATTTGTCTGAATCCTTAAGTTGTCTACAATTTTCTTAGGTCAAAATTTTAATTGGCTTTTTGCTATTTATTTCATATTCTTTAAGTTCTTAAACTTATGATCATTTTTTTCTTTTGTCCAAGAAGGAAGATTAACTCACCAGATCGCTTTTCATACTTGTCAATTTGAACATCTCTGGTAGCCTTAGAGTAATTAAACAAGCAGTTTCTGAAAGTGATTAGGAGTGAGGCTAGCAAACTCCAGTCCACTTGCCAGTTCTTTGAGCTTTGCCTCAGTCATTGTCCTTACTGTTTCAGAGACATGTTTAGTTCACCATGCCTCTCCCAGAAATCCCACATTTGTGAAGGGCTTCCAAGTTGGAGCAGGTTGCCCTACAGTAACAAAGTAGCCATTTAGAGTTTCCAGAACAAATGCTCTGTATTTTATTTTTTTATTTTATTTAAAACATTTACATAGACACCCTTTTTCAACCATGCTCTAAACTAAGGCTGTCAAACTCGCGGCCTGTGGGCCAGATGCGTCACGGGTGGCCATGTCCACGCCTGGTTTAGCGAAGGGGGAATGTTGCAATATGTCACATGATGTGGCTGTGACGATGTGAGTTTGACACCCCTGTGTCTAAACTAAGAGACGTAGTGGTGCAGTGGTTAGAATGTAGTATTACAGGCTAACTCTTCCTACAGTCAGATTTTGATCCTGACCGGCTCAAGGTTGACTCAGACTTCCATCCTTCTAAGATCAGTAAACCCCAGATTGTTGGGGTCAATATGCTGACATTTGTAAACTGCCCCAAGACTGCTGTAAAGCACTATGGAGCAGTATATAAGGCTAAGTGCTATTGCTATTGCTAACCAGCTTTGAATCAAAAGATTATATCAGTTCTTTTATGGATCTTTTACTGCATTTGCCATTTGCAGCAAATAGCAACTCGGATTTCCTGTTTGTTTGCAAAGGCATTAACAGCTTGAGGAAGAATGCTTTTTGGAGAGAATATAGGGAAGGAGGGAAAGGATTTCTTTGTACATTCTTTATAGAACATGTAGATCAACTCCTGCATTGAATGAAGCAGGCTGGTGGCAATTCTAGGTTTCCTCATACAGGAGAACTATGTTTGTCCATGATGGCAAAAACTCGGGAAGAATCTGGTACTACCTTTCCTGCCTGAGAAATGTTATTAAAAGGCATTAGTTCATGAAATTAATAATAGTTAGTTAACAAATTTTAATAAAATTTGTTAGGCAGAAAAAATGGTACCAGATTCCTGATATTTAACCTGGCTCCAAGGCTGACAATGGAAGCACTTTATCCAGAGATTAATTCTAGAATGACTACAGTAATAATATGAGCAGTACTGTGTATCTAAGCCAGTTTCCCTTATTGTTTTGTTGGCTTTGTTTACTTTCACTACTTCTTTCTTTACATCTGCATCAGCTTGTGTAGGGAAAGCATGCACAATCAATATGGCAGTATAATGAGAATGGCCACCCAGAGGAAAGGTTGGTAAAAGTCAGCAGAATTCAGTGAAGGGGAATAAGAGAATAGCCATTGGGAAAGCCAAGCAATGTTTGAAAGAATGGAGGGCATAAATGTCTTTTGGTGCAGCTAAATGACCGGCTCTCTCTTACCACCCTACTGGGGACTATAAAGAAAACATTTCTCTTTTTTGTCCAGTGCCTGCTTTTCCAGTCACAGTTGACTTTGCACAGACTATACATTAAACAGTCAATACAGCTGCTAGGAGAATTAAGGGAATTTTGCCAAGTAAAACAGTACTGCCTCACAAAGCAATTTTGGGCAATCAGAGATGCCAATGTATGGGTTAGATTTCAGTAAGGTAGCAATTTGCTTAACTGATCCTAAACCAGTATATTAAAATGGTAACAATTGTTTATCATCATTTGTCAACCCCACTAGTTAGACCAGTGTAAGAAATCAATTCCACAGGAAAGCTAAAACTACATTTTTTGGGGGGTAATAATAATAGAATCTTACAAGTCTAATGGCACTGTAACTCCTGCTCTTTAAGCTTCTGTGAATTAGGGAGATGTCTCTACAAGCCATTTATGAACATTTTTTGTCTGTTGGGACTTAAAATATTTTTTTAAGTCAGGGGTCCCCAAATCAAAGGCTTCAGACTAGCACCGGTCTGTGAGGAATCAGACCACGCAAACAAGTAAAGTCCCATCTGCATATGCACATTATTCAGGCAGTGTGCAAAACCATACCCCTTGGTCTGTGGAAAAATGCCTTCTATGGAACCAGACCCTGGCACCCAAAAGATTTGGGGCGGGGGGGGGGGGGCGCGGGTTTTTGTAATAGATCTTGCATATCTCTATTAAGGTCATCTTTCTTCCCCTCCACATAACTGATATGTCATTAAAATCCAGGAATAAAGAGAACTATTTCTAACAAATAGCTATAGTGTTTATTTGTATATTTATTTATTCATTTGTTTGTTTAATTAATTAATTTGCAGCCCATCTCACTGCAGCAAAATTGTTTATGTTTAAAAAGAGTTATACTGAGTTACAGACCTATTATAAAACTTGCCAATTATACAGTACAAAAAAATCCTCTTGATGTTTTCAGCAATAAATTGGGGTACAGTAGTTAACTTTCTAAATCTGGGAATGGATGAAGAATTCCTCCTCATTCTTCCTCTGAGTCAGAGAAGAGCAAGACAATATCATTTGCTGCCAGCTTCCCAAAGGATACAGGAAAGCCTTTACTTTGCAAGACTATCTGATCTACCCTAAGTGCCTTTTTTTTTTCAAAGCCATAAGCCAATTTGAAATACATAGCATTTTATGTACATAGCTTTTTCATGCTATTGTTATATTGGTCTACACTGGTCAGCATGAAGTTACACACCAGGCTATTTGCACAATGCTTTCTCCTCCAGTATCATGTTGCCATGTTTGGAAATATGCTATCAGAGGTGACTGTTTCCTTGTGCCTAATGGCAGGATTGGTTCTGGGAATACCTTGACTATAACAGTTTCAGGATCCAATCAGGGTCACTCAGCAGGATCAGAGGTTTTGTCTTCCGAGCTTTCAGGCTTCTATTGGAGTTTATCCTCAGGGAACTTCTCTCTAGCACAGTGTATGCTTTGGGCTATTCTGTGTGTGGTATTCATATGATGCTTGTTGTGTGTGGCTTTTCAGTTATTGATTACGATGTTGATGGCTGGCTCTTAAGTCATTGGCTGTTGTTTCCTTATACATAAGGAAGGCATAAGGAAGGAATGCCTAAGGAAACAACAGCCAACTTAAGAGCCAGCCATCAATACCCCAGGCAACAACTGAAAAGCCACACACAACAGGCACCATATAAATACCACACACAGAAATAGCCCAAAGCACACACTCTGCTAGAGAGAAGTTCCCTGAGGATGGATTCCAGCACAAGTCCAAAACCTCGGAAGACAAAAATCTCTGGTCCTGGTAACTGACCCAAATTGGATCCTGCAACATTATTTTGGGACACGTACATTCACTTTCATTCCTAAGTTTCTGAGTTGTTCTGTTTTTCTCCCAAAGTAACCATTCAGCTCCATAGCCACCTGACTTTGCTTTTAGTACCAACAATGATCTAGCGTTTATATTGCAAAGATTATGGTATAAGTGGATCTGTGCATATCTGTCTCTCTTGGAAGGGAAGAGTCTGTCTCCAGCAGTGTCTTCTAATCCTGTATGATGGGATAGAGTTGGCATGCTCCTGATCCTATTGGTCAAGCAGTGTCATCTGATGGAACCCAGTAAGTGGGCCTTCTTGGTCTCAGCACCTGTCTTCTGGAACATCATCCGGAGATTTGAATGACTTTTATTCTGCCCTTGTTGAAGGAATCTTTAAAAACATGACATTTTATCCTAAGCTTTGGGTGGATGGTAGGCTTTGTACAGTTGTACCTTTTATTGGTCTGTCCAAACATCATTTTCTCCTATCTTTATTATATCTTGTTTGTACAATTTTAGTCTTCTGTGCTGCCCAGAGTTGCCATGAAGTCAGACAATGTTCTCAATCTCATAGGTACATAAATGAATATTTACACACACACACACACACACACACACACACTGCTGGCTTATGCAAAGAAAAAAAAAGAATGTTAAGCTTATCTCTGTATTGCTTATTAAAGCAGCCTAAATGACTGACTCTACTTCTCATTCTGTCATTTTCTCACTTCACACAGTAGTGTTTGAGCACTAGATGACAGTTGTCCCAGCATGGATGTCATTACTCTCTTTAATTTAGCTTTCTCTTATGCAAGACAATATCCAGGGGCACGGCGGAGCACCATCTGTCATGTTCTGAAGTCAATTATCTGCCTTGATACCTTCTAGTTTGTTTGTTTTACTTTGCAGGATTCTCGTCTTTCTTGTATTCAGCATACAGAGATCCAGATACATATTTCAGAGGCGGTGAGCTATTTTATTGGTTATTTCTAGCTGAATCTGAAAAAAAAAACACCCATCCAGCTGCACACTATGCTTTCTTAATCTATAATAACAGTGAGTAATGATAATAAACGAACATACCCATTGCTCTGCTATCTTTTCCTATTACAAATTAATCAAAAGAAGATATGTTTTTTTTTTTTAAAAATGTGCCCAAGAGGCTACAAAATGGCACAGTATGGTAGGAGCTGCTGGTTCAGCACAAACAAAAACACTAACAGACCTCACAGCAGATTGAAAGCCATTGTAACAGCTTTGCTGGTCTCTCTAGGAAATTGCCTTTTTGCGATTTGTAACAGTTCGTCCTCACAGATGCAGAAGTAGCTTTTGCTTTAACCCACTCGCCTTCTGAGGCAAATGGACGGGTTATACTTACGGAGAAAGGCATACTAATTTGATAAGCATGCTTCACCACATTATGGCATTAGTTCTTATGAATGGTGCTACATATTGATGAGTGGTACTGTAAGCGAGGTTTGCAAGAATGTCTTTCTGTAGCCCACAATTTCATCTCCATGACGTAGAGCTCTGTCACACACTGGCATGGACCGTCTTCAGAGAGATGATGGCGTAGCCTATATTATTTGTGGCTTCCAATTTCTTTCCAGCTTCTCTTATTTATTTATTTTTAAATCATAGAGATAAACCATTAAATCAGGCAAAATATAAAGATCATTATTGGAAATAATGTTTCTTTTTTTTACATTCCTTTAAACACTTGCTGATTCACGTAATCTTCAAACCTTACTTTGGGGTTATTTTGATGGAACTACATTTCCCACATTACATGCTTCTCTCCCATTTTCTTTCAAAATGATACAGAAAAAGTATCAGAAAACATTCTGTTGCATTTCTCAAATTTGGTGCTATGTTCAGGAACCATTTTAGAAGCAAAGACTGTATGAAAGAGAGCTTGTAGCAATAATTAAGATGTCCAGATGCATCTTAGATATTGCTAAATGTAAAATGGGCCTTTTACTTACACTTTAAGAAATCCCATCGTTTTCTCTGACTAAATCTAGATTTCTCCAAAACAGTTGTATTTTGATTACGCTAAAAAAGTTAACAATAATTATTATATAATCAAAATACAACTGTTTGCCTACATTCAAGATGTTGTCTTCCGGACATTTATATTTTGCGGTTTTATGGCCAAGTTAATGTAGGATATTAATGGCTTCATTAATATTACAAGTCTTTACCTCATTTCAGAGGTTAATGTTTTGGGATTTTAGCATTTGATGGCCAGCTGGTGTTCATGGAACCTGTTTTTTAATTGACATTATGTTTGTCGGAAACCAACCCACAAGCTTGGAGAATGAACCATCATCCTCATCCTACACCTGAGCTACAGATATTTACCACTATTGCAACATAGCAATAGCACTTAGACTTACCATGTTTCCCAAAAAATAAGACCCTGTCTTATATTTTTTTGCCACCAAAAACGGCACCAGGTCTTATTTTCAGGGGATGTCATCCACTGACTAACCTCACTTGCACGCGTCGCCCCTGGCCTCCTTTTCGCTGTTAGAGACCTTCAGGAACTTCTTCTTCTGTAGCTGGCAAGGCTTTCCTGAAAGCCTCTGCAGCTGATAACAGAGCCCTAGATTGATCCGGAGCCGATTGTTATCAGCTACAAAGGCAGGTGTCGGGGTGTGCGATGCCTGGCTACAACTGTCCAAAGGTAAGTAATAGGGCAGCTCCATCCCCCATTCCCACCCTAGCTTAATTTTTACCCGTACACTCTGGAGTGGGTGGGATCTTAATTAGGGCTTATTGGGGGGGGGGGGTAGTGCTTATATTGGGCACATGTGTAAAAATCAAACTAGGACTTACTTTCAGGGTAGGTTGTATTTTCAGGGAAACAGGATATAGACCACTTCACAGTGCTTTATAGCTGTCTCTAAGTGGTTTACAGAGTCAACTATTGTCCCCAACAATATAATCAGCTTTGAGCTGTGACATATTAGCAGCATACAAATGAACAACAACAACAACAACAAAATAATGGAAAAAAGCTGAGGAAGTTGAGAAAAGCTCTGTTAGGAGGTAAGATTGGGGAATGTATAACCAATGCTATACACTACAAGATTACTGAATGAAAAATGGGTTTTGTTGATCCTGCAGGCTGTACTTGACATAGAATAACTCAACAACTATGGATGGCGTTGGAAGAGCCACTTCCATCACCACTGTTCCCTCTTGGCTCTAATACATACTGCACAAGGGGAAGGTCTCTTCTCCTCTATCAACAATGACATCAAGAAAACTCCCTTACTGGTCATCTCTAGAACATCTTTTGTATTTTATAAGAACATCTGACAAAAGCAGATTTAATTTTATTTATGAATGGAGAAGTAAAAGTATCCGAAAGTATGTACCCAGAAAAAAACTAGTATTAGAATCAGGACAGGAAAAGTTTAAATGTATAGCATTATTCTGTGGGCTGATTAGTAAAAAGTTGCTGAGATTTCCATGTGTCTTCCATCTAAGCCAAGAACATCATTCATTCTTTCTTAACCATGAGGAATATTCCTCAGGACACAAAACTGGATGGCATGGATTACATTGACCTGTTCTACATTTTTGATAGCAATAGCAATAGCACTGAGACTTATATAAAGCTCCATAGTGCTTTAGAGCCCCCTGTAAGCGGTTTACAGAGTCAGTATATTGCCCCCAGCGATCTGGGTTCTCATTTTACCAACCTCAGAAGGATGACAGGCTGAGTCAATCTTGAGCCAGACAGGATTGAACTCCAGTCTGTGGGCCGAGTCTGCCCGCAATGTGGCATTTTGTGCCATCATGGCTTGATGGAGCAGAAACAAGATTTTTTCATCTTAGAAGCCACTTCAGAACTAAGAATTAACTCAGTAGGACCGAAAGCACTTAGTCAATATATTTAAAAAGAAATAGTTCCTACACCAGAAAGGATTATGATGAGAACATAATCAAAGTACTCAAAGAGTGTCATCTGAAAAAATTGCACACATTATAAAATATATAAAACTCCATGCATATACAATATTTTATATGGACATACCTATCTCTCAATCTCTCCAAAGCATTTTTGCAGTATATACATTCTTATATACATTCTATAAAATTTGCAGTATATACATTCTTATATACATTCTTTAAAATGTATATAAAATATAACCAATTTAAGGTGATTCTCTTAAACTACTATTGGAAGGCTAAGATTTGTTTATACAATTAACTATTTACAGGTCACCAGTTTTAAAAGTCAATGTGTGAAGGGGAACTTTGTTTCTTAATTCAGCAAAAATATTCTTTTTTAGACCATTAAACACATTGCTAAATAAAACTTACTGAAGGCAATAAACTTTAATGTGGCAGCAAAAAAGAGGAACAAATTCAAAGAAGTATGCTAATAAGTGGGTTTAAGCAAATAGGAAGGAGAGGCAAGAAAATATGACATACAGCTCATAATATCACAACAGACGTTTTAATCCTTAACTAATTTCATTTTTTTGTAGCAATGATATGGCTGAATGAGAGCAGATGCAGAAGTGTTATTTTCTGTTCTTCCATTCCAAAAGCTACCCAGCACATTTGAAGAGCAATGGCTCCTCTGAGAGTTGAGAACCTTAAATTAACTGTCTTGGTAAAAGAAGAGGCAACAAAAATAATTCTTTAGAAATGTTTTCTCCATAATTATTTATTCAAGAAAAAGTGTAAGAACGGTTTGCCTGTAAGTAAAATGTTGGCTGACTTGTAATTTCAACCTATAATTTATATGTTCTCAGATGTGCATGTTCCCACCCACCAGAGAATGAATTCCTTGCTAGTTCTTATCTAGGAAAACCATTATTTCTTGAAATCTATGGGGACTATGGAAAGAACTACATTTAACAGATATAGAACAAAACATAACTTTCCTCAACTAGGATGAACTACAATTCCTACACTGGTTTAAATTTTGCAGTACAGCCAGAGTAAGCCAATTTGAGGAAGATTAACTTAATACATAGTGAAGTACTAACTGACCAGTTGTTCCACATTTTTCTGTAAATCCATTGTATGAGCATAGATTTTTGGTCTGTTAATCTTGGACTTCATCTATGCTCATCTAGGTGATTGGGTGGTTGCTGGATGATTGCTGGTGGGGAGATGTTTTGGTCTTTTTGTTCCTTGTTTGGCTTTTGCATAGTATTGTGGGAAGCCCCCCCTCCTAGAAGAATGAAATATTTTGAGGAATATTAAAAAGGCAGAATATTATATTTCCCTAAATGAGAAATGGAGA
>JANHJO010001259.1:40642-54720 GCA_032468235.1 Pseudoxyrhopus heterurus | reverse complement strand
CTGACCCTTGATCATTTTGGCTGCTTTTCTCTTGGTTGGGGGGAAAAAATGGGAGAATAGATACCAGTTTGGAAACTAATCAGTAACACAAATCACATTTTAGTGCAATTATTTTTTCAATGGTTTCCTTATCAATAGATTTATTTGCAATTATTTCAACTAATTCAGAGGCTTTGGGGGATAGTTTAGTTGGCAGAAGGCTGAAAGAGGGTAAGAAAATTGATTTTTTTTTTTAATGCAACTGCTGGGAAACATGCCAGTAAACAGCTGAAAGGATCATTATTTACCTTATCATAGCCTACTCTGATGCTTTGATAGATTTCTATTTTTAATTTTATATGGCTAAATTAGTGAGAATGTAGTTTTGATGAAGTGTTATCAATGGACTGATATGTTGAACTGATTGTTAAATTAAGGCAACTTTATAACATACTATTTCATATATGCATACGTTACATACTGTATATGTACAGTGGTACCTCGGTATTCAACTGCTTCAAAACTCATAGAATTTAGTACTTGATATGACTCGGACATTTTTTCCTAGTACCCATTGTTTGTTTGGTACTCCATGCACTGTGATAGGAAGATGGGGGAATGAACAAGAAGTTGGCCATGCTGGGAAAGTCATTGCAAAAGGAAGCAGGGGATGGCTGCAGAGCCATGGCCAAACTTGGCCATGCTGGAAAGGTCTCTGATATAGGAAAAGGGGCAGACAGGAAATCTTTTCTGGCCGTGGTAAGTCACATGGTTTGTTTGGTACTCATCATTTTTAGTACTCCCCGCACCTCCTGAAACCAATTAATGACGAGTACAAGGTACCACTGTATCCTGTTTCTATATATTTTAAATAAGGTACAACCTGTGGAAACATGTTATTTATATTTTAATCCTATCTTTTTATATATATAACTGAAGATAGCAAAACATACTTAATTTTCCTGCCTCCTATTTTCTCCATTACAACAATCCTGTGGAGTGGGTAGGCTAAGAGAAAGAGACTGGCCCAAAATCTCCCAGCCAGCTGTTACACCTAAAGGAGGCCTAGAAGTCACCATTTTCTGATATCTAAGCCAGCACCTTCATCACCTCACAAAATTATCTTTGTTGCAGGGAAAGGCAATTGGCCTTAACTCTAAATGCTTGTTTCTAGTGTGCACCTGGTGGTCAGAGGCACAAATTGCAAAGTAAAATGTTGTAGTGCAGGGCATTCAAAGTTGAGCATTCAATCACTCTTTTTCCCTCAAATATTTATCATTCTCTGATAATTCTCCACACAGTTCATTAGAAAGCTCTGGCTTTTGACCCATTCTCCCCACAAGATTTTCTGTATACCTTTGAAGTTATCTGTTATCACATTAATCTTTCAGATAAATAATGACACCGCTCTCAGATTAATATCACAGAGATTTGAATTTCTGGGTCTACCTATTGGTAAGAAGACAGCTGCCAGGATGACATTCCGTGGTTGGGTGTAACTCTCCATCTGAAAAGACTACAAGTCCCTGTTGTATAAGAAATGGTCATGAATTTGTTCCATAATAAAAATGGGCACATTTTTATTATGGAACATTACATCTACATTAGGTAACTTTCTATATTGAAAGGCATGTGTTCCATATGATGTGTAGCAAACATATTTTGAATATTTCATTGTTTATCACATATACATATATGACAAACAAGGGAATATTCAAAATTATTACACATCACATGTATCTATAAACATATGTAGATATGTCTAAATCTATCTATCTATCTATCTATCTATCTATCTATCTATCTATCTATCTATCTATCTATCTATCTATCTATCTATCTACCTATCTACCTATCTACCTATCTACCTATCTACCTATCCATACGTGTGTGTGTGTATTGGGTGAAACCAATATGCCTGGCCTTGTCATGGGAAAGTATGTGCTCTTAATGTACATCCTGTGTTATCCACATGGCATATATTATTTAAGAATTAAAACCATGGCTTAACATACCAAGTTCATAATTTATAGTTAAGAGGCCCATGCCCCATTGGGTTGTGGCTAACCCTTTTAAATTAAAGGATATCCTGTATTCAACTAATAAATAAATCAGCATGAAAACAGCAAGACACATCTATAAGGGTAAAACGTATCAAAGGACTAATGTCAATCCTAATTGCAGAACTATTGATTTCATTTTCTATTCAACCATGAATAGGAGAGATCACTAACAAAGTATGGAAAATAATACCTGGGATACAGGAATAGGATTTTTAACTGTGTGTGAATTAGCAAAGGAAACAAGAAATCCTTAGCTTGCAGTTCAGTAACAGAGGTTAAATGTTTGATAGACATTTCCTTCAAAGCAAGAACAATGCCCAATGTTGATGCTTTTTAGCTTATACAGCAGTTTTTCTGTAATCAGGCTTTTTTTCTCTCTCACAGTATCCCTGTGGGAAATACCATGCTTATTGCCTTGTTGCAGACTAAGCCGAAGAGAAAAAGCTGGCTTAGAGCCAGCGTGATGCTGTGGTTAAAGGACTGATGAGACCCAAATTTCAATCCTCACCTAGCTATCAAGGACACTGGATAACCTTTATCCAGCCATTCTTGCTCAGTGTAATTTACTTCAGAATTTAGCTGTCATATGGATAAACAAGATGACAAGAAATAGCAATATGTGATCCAATTCATATCCAGTCCACGTTGGTAGTGCTGATTTTCACACATTTAATTTCCTGTTGCTCTGTTTATATTCTCTGGGGAAAAATAATGCTTCTGTTTGAATATATTACCTGGAACTTATGTAAGAAGCTTTTCTAATGTAAACTATTTTAAACACACATTTCCCAGATACACCTTTTTTAAACATGAACTTTCTAAAAGCATGAATTTTAATGTAGCATTTCTATGGTGCCTCTAGAACAGAGGGTGAACCAATGCCTCCTTCAAAGCAAATGGAATGTCCCTCCTCTCAAAGTGGGGTTCAGAATTGCCTGAACCCAGATTCTGTTTCTTTCAGCATCAGTTTCCTCAATATATGCTTTAAGTCCTTCAACTGTGGAAGTTAGCTGGGTAAGTGAGCAATCATTCTTTCCCATAGCTGCTACTGTGGTGAAAAGATGGAAGAAGAACTATTACCTCTGTTGGTTTATACGTATTAAGCAGCAACTAGGGCACTACGTAGGACTATTACTGAGAAATCACTCATCACTTGGCAATCCCAGATAGTTCCCTGAATTTTTGTAAGCCTTCAGGAGATGAATTAAGTAAAGATATACCTGGAGTGATGTTGGCAGAACACAAGAAGTGAGTACAACCAGACATGGATATGAGCTCAAATTAAAGTTCGTTATATGGTGATAAAAAGAATAGGATGACTTTTCTGCTTGATTGTGTCTGAAGAATATTGGCCAGCAGAATATCCCGAATTTTTTTAGGGAAGAATGGCCTGGAAGATTCTTCCAGTATAAATTGAAATTGTCCAGGTGAGATGGGCTAGAGGTGGAGCTCTTGCCTCACAATCAGGAGGCTGTGAGTTCGATCCTAGGTAGAGATCCTGCCTGGGCAGCGGGTTGGACTCAATGACCTACAAGGTCCCTTCCAACTCTGTGAATCTGAATCTGAATCGGATTATTTCATGGGTGGAATTTATTTCATCCATGAAATATTTATTTCAACTTGGAAGCTGGATAGATGGAATCTGATGAGAGGATAGAGGTGATGTCTTGTGGTAAGAAGGTTTAAACCTGTGAATCTCAAGGAACTGGACAAGATCTTCTGTAATGTCAGATTGCCACATGTTGATTAGATCTCGTATGATTGGTTAGATGTCCTGGAAGAAGAGTGGAAATTGGATCCAGGCAGTGGTCAATACACTTTGAGAGAAGGGATAGTTCCATTTGTTTGAAAGTGGCATTTGTTCACACACACACACACACACACACACACAGCCCATTCCAGAGGCAATTCTGGATCCACTGGAGACAGCCATCTATTACCCCATCTCCAACATCTCCTTGTGTGTGAGTATGTGTGTGTGAACGAGTTTGTTGAAATAGTGGCAAAATGACAACTGCACAGTTCTAGATGACATGGTTTATCTGGACCCATATCAATCACTCTCGTGGAGGAATTCAGATGTGAGGAGCCAGGATCTTGCTGTCCTGTATTTCTCAAAGGCACCATGTTACAATGATTCTATTCTTTCCTAAGTGGGTGAGTCCAGTCCCTTGTGGCAGTGGGAGAGGACACGACTTAAGACAGTTTATTACAAAGTACCCCAGAGCTCTGTTCTGTCTTCAATCATGTTTAACAACTGCATGAAGCTACTGACAGAGGTCATCTTTCATTCCGGGATGTTATATCATCAATATGCAGGTTATAGTCAGGTATTTATCTCCATCCAGTCTGAATGCAGGAATGTGGAAGATATCCTGACTTAGTGCTGGAGGCTGTTTAATTCAGGCACAAGAAACCAGGAACCATGGTAGAGTTCAAAATTTTATTCCATGCAACCTATACACAAGAATCTGATCTACTAAAGATCAAGGCAAATTGGTTCCAGATAAGAGTCAACAGACTTCGGGTGGGGGTGGAGGTGCATCCAGACTGATGATGCATTTGACTCCACCTTTGAGCTCAGCCTGGTCATCTCCTACATTAGAGCCAGTATGGGATGAGGAAAAAGAGGATCAGATTCAACCCAAGCAAGAGAGAATGGCTATTCATTCAGAAGGGGCCTTTGGCTTCATATCTCCTGGTAGAAGTGTAAAGTTATTGTTTTACATAAAGATGGCCACTCATTCCCTTATCACCTCACAACTGAGTAACTATAAACTACAAGGGTCTGTTCTGGAAGATTACCTGGAAATGTTAACATGTTCAAAATCAGTAGAGTAGTTCATATGCAATGATCCACTACAAATAGATTTACTGTGTGGAGTCATTCATGACCAGAATGTTATTATTGTTTTGTTATATTATTCTTCCATGTTCATAATTTTATATACTGCATACAATTTGTGGGAAATATTAGGAATAAGTAAATAATAAAATGCACACTTTATTTCAGGTTTATCCTGTACATTTCCTTCTCTGATCTGTTTATAGTATGTTTATTCGCACTGAGTATGTTGCAACCGTTTCCAGGGCCTTCATCCCAGTGAGCGCACACAAAGAATAATACAGTTTATATACTGAGTGGAACAAAACATGGAACTTTCCCTGGCAGGGACTGAATAATTTGTTGATATAAATTTACAGTCAAATGAGTTGGAGAATATAAAAAGAATAATTGTTTTGGTAATATTATTTCCAGATTTTCCAGGCTGTTATGTGCCAACACAACAATCAAATTCCACTGTTCATCATGGGAAAAAACAACTGAATGAAAGGGGGTCATTCAGAGATCTCTTACAAAGGCATATGCCACAGTGTAACCACTATGTAAAATAGTCTATGAACCATCCTGAAGTGTGCATTGCTAAACTCCCTGGATCTTCTGCTGTGTGTAT
Source organism: Pseudoxyrhopus heterurus (assembly GCA_032468235.1). NCBI lineage: Eukaryota > Metazoa > Chordata > Lepidosauria > Squamata > Pseudoxyrhopus > Pseudoxyrhopus heterurus. The sequence continues at coordinate 49,223 of JANHJO010001259.1, read as the reverse complement.
CACTTATGGTAATATGTAGTACTTCAGCTTCATGATGGATGTTTAACCTTCCAAGAGAATTATATAAAAGTGATATTCTATAATATGACATTTAAAAAATCCAAGAAGGCAGCAAGATTTATAAATGCACCATACATCAGCATTATTCTGCCAAGTGATATGGATTTTGAATATCTAATGTTGAATGTAAACTTTATTTAAGATAGACTGTTTTGGCATTCGGTTAATAAATTTGTCATTCAACTCAGAGCCCTGGAATCAAGCAAAGGAAAGGAAGGTCTCATATGTGAACCAATAACACTGTGCTGGGGTTATAAACATGGTCTTAATTATTTTTAATCCCCTTTCTCTCTCTCTCTCTTTTAAAGCTTTGTATCCAAATTATTTCTCTTGCCTTGTTTATCTCTGGCAATTTGGCCCTATCAAGTAATTTGAATCAAGTTGTTTATAGTTTATTTTGAGTATGTTGCCAGACTCTTTGTCCATACTTTCCATGGAAAGTGCTTACAGAAAATTCAGGGATAATCAGTTCCATGCTGGCCTAAAGAACCATAGGAGAGAAGAGGGATTTCTTTGTATACAGTCCATGAAAAGGAATTGCTGAGTATTAGAGCCAATGCCGTATATGTAGTTCATTCTTGACCATCTCCATTTAAAAAATCTCAAATTACAATAGTGGTCAAGACCATGACTTGAGACCTTGAATAACCATTGCCAATCAGGAGAAACAATTCCGAGTTAAATGAACCAACGTCTCATACAGGACAAAGCAGCTTTGTATATTCATAATTTTAAAAAAATACTAAATTTGGAAACTCGAAAAGAATGATACATTGTCAGCAATCTAAACATTCTATTATGTGGCCAAGCAAAATATTCCAAACTAAAGAAAGTATTCCAAACTAAAGAAAGACACAAATCTGCAATTGCAGTAAGAGAACCTGGTCTTCTTGGATGATAATTCCCATTATTACTTATCACCAGCTATATAAGTATAGAGTGATGGGAGTTAGATTCTCAATATCAGCTGGATTGCTAAGGATCCCTACTTCTGCTCTATTAATTTCTTCCATTTACTTGCCAACATCTGTCTTGGGCACCTTCTGTTACAAACCACTATATTTTTATAAAAAAAAAAAGGCAGAGAAATGAAATAAAGAGAAAGCATGGATGAAAATACAGACTCCTTTGTGCACTTACATCATCTCTTTTTTTAAAAAACACTGCTGTTGTCTGCCTGAGTGACTTATACTTTGTTATACATAGACTCTCCACTTGAAAGGACTTGCATCCGTTTACTCTATAACGATACATCTGGTCCATGGTGTGTAGGTAGAATCAATAGCAATAGCAATAGCACTGTATTTATATACTGCCTCTCAGGGCTTGCAACCCTCTCTAAGTGGTTTACAATGTCAGCATATTGCCCCCAACAATCTGGGTTCTCATTTTACCTACCTCAGAAGGATGGAAGGCTGAGTGGACCTTGAGCCTGGTGGGATTTGAACTTGCTAAATTGCAGGGAGCTGGTGCTAATTACAAGCTCTCTAACTGCTGCACCACCAAGGCTCTCACCACCAAGAATCACCATTATCAATTCCTTAACAATGAACATATTCATTTGCAACTTCCTAGAATACATGTTTCTTGATAAGGAGGTGTAAATAGAATTGTGTTTGATGAAAAAAGAATCAACCATATAGGTGGAAAACATTTCAAAGAGAATCTGGTCCACTGATATAAAAAAAATTACTATTACTAGAGTGAACACAGACTAATAAAATGGTGTTCAGCCTATCTTTAAAACAAAGAATAAAGAATAACCCAGAATCTTTGAGGACAATCTAATCCAGCGGCCCCAATCTTTTGGGCACATGGGACCAGTTCTGTGGAGAGAGATTTTTCTGTGGACCAAAGGGGACATGGATTCACATGCTGCCTGCATCCCACAGATACGGCTTCACTTGTTCGTGTGGCCTGGTTTCTTTCATGCCACGGACCAGTGCTGGTCCACATACCAGGGGTTGGGGATCCCTGATCTAATCCACTAGCAAACCACAATTACTATTGTGCAGTTTAGTTTAAATCCAATATTTTTTCTTGAAGTTTGAGCACACTCCGTCCTGTGAGATCCTTGGTGTGCTCTGAGCTTGGTGTTCAGAGAACCAGAGAACCCTCTGGAACCAACTGCTCCCTGGGATTTGGATCATTCCTGACCTGTTGACCTTCCACCGAGCGGTTAAGACCTGGCTATGCCAACAAGCTTGGGGCTAAGGAAGGATTTAAGGACTTAACCGAGGTGGGGTCCTTTAAGAGCTTTTAAGGGTTTTACTTAATGTTTTTAAATGTTTTAAACATTTTAACTGTTTTTTAATGTATTTGATACGTTGTGAGCCGCCCGGAGTCCTTCAGGAGTGGGGCGGCATATAAATTTTAACAATAAATAAATAAATAAACTCTCCACCTGAAAGGACTTGCATCCATTTAGAGAACACCAAGGACCCCACAGTCCAATCCTGAGTTACAAATAATCTCTTCTATCAGTAACGGCTTTCTTCCTGTTATTTGGAATAATAAAAAATAGCAGTGCTCTATGGGATAGGTTAACCTTTCCCTATCAGGTGCCTCCTCGGATAAGGTGGAGGATAATTTCCAGAATTCTCAGCAAGAATTGCCATATAGTTGAACACATCTACAGAGAGTTGGGAAATACAGTTCTGTGGGATTGGTTCTGTGGAACTGAAATGACTATTGAATCATCTTTACTTCAATTTAATCCCTTCCATTATTTTTCATAGGGTTTTCAACCCTCTGACTAGCTTCTTAGACATATTCCTAATGGATAGGTCATGCTCAGAACTGACTCAGCTTTCTCCAGGCTTGACTTTTTTGTAAATCAAAATGTCTTTTCACAGCCAGGACACTTCATTTTTTATTAATGCAGACGAGAATCATGGTAACATTTTAAAATGCCACTATAAATGATTAAGAGATGTTGTCATTTCAATCAGGTAATTCCATCAGAATATACTGAAATATATTCCTCTGCATTACCAAAGACAAAACAAGAACCAAACTGAAATGGAAAGAATGGTGAAGCAAAGGGTTCGATAATGCTAACAAAGTCTAAATCATGAGATAGGAACAATTTCTGCACTGACAGACAATTCCCCTTAAAATGAGCAAATGACATAAGGGATGAAAAGAAACAATGGTTCTCCTTGGGCAATGTTCCATATGTGGACAATGCCTGCAATGCAACCTCAGTCAAAACTGATAGAACTTTTGTATGAGATGGTTTAGTGAAAGGTGTTTGGTGGTGATACATCTAACTGTGCTTACATTAGGCCTTGGAAGAGATACCAATTAATCCAACCAATTACCCAACTGAAAGGGTCCTTTTATTAGCTCTTTAAGAATGGTCCTGGCAAAACAGACCATGCCTCTTAAATACATTCTCCCATCCATTAACTCTAATTGGTCCATAAAGATAAAATTAATTGTTGTGTGCCAGTGAAAAGCCAATATTAAGGGGCTTTACATTAAACACCCATGAGTCCTATGAAAACACAGTTCTTGCCAGATAATTAAAAGGGTAGTGTATGCTATAAATAAATATGTCCGACTGAACAACAGACCATAAACTATTGAATTAGATTTCTAACAACTGCAACAACTAAAAGCAATTGCATTTTTAATGCTATGGGATGTAGGCACTGTGTATCATTAAACAGCATAGAAAAGAAGATTCACAGACTCCCTGAGAGTGGTAATGCACCATGCCTTGTCCAATAAATCTGAGCAGTAAGAGGAGGTGATAGCATGTATAAAAGATAATACATTCTTACTAATGAGAAAAAAGGTGATATTTGTCTTTCCCAACCTCTCTATGTATGTGCCCCTGGTCTTTTCTACTTGAGAAGTTCTGCAGGTAGATGTCCTATCCATTTTAGTTTTCAGATTCCAGAAACAGAAGTTATAGAAAAAAAGTATGATAATCCAGGTGATTTATAAACAACACAGTTACCCCCCTAAAAAACACCTATCAAGAATGTACAACAGGTTCTTTAATAATATTGCATATGGCAAAGAGGTGTACAAAGTGAGTGGCCAGGAAAGTGTTTTATCAAATGGTAGATAAATGTCATTGATGTTACACTATCTTTGGCATTATCTCCTGAAAACATACGTGACTGAAGCTTTGCTACATAAAGGACTGGTACTGTGGCACTAGTATTTGGTAGAGAAGACAAGCTGAGGAAGGAGCTCAGGATCATCAATGTAACATCTAAGTATATTGCAAACACCTACTTATTTTCTCACAATGCAGCAGCAAGACTTATTTTCTAGTACCAAAGACTTAGTTTATTTTTGTTTCCTATCACTGATGTTGTTTTGGGTGTTTTGTTGTTTTGGGTGTTAATTAATCCCCACCTAAAGCTCTCTACAAATATTAGAGTACGACTATGTCCTATCATGGTGATTTGCCCTGCTGCCTGGGGATGATGGGGGTTATAACCCAACATCTCTTAAGGACACCAGGCTGATTAAAGCTAGTTTAGATTGAAATGATGGATTTATGCCATTTCTTTGAATTTGGTTGTATCTTGTAACTATCTGCTTTTCTTTCCAAGTGAGTTATAGAAAGAAAAACTGCTTTCAACAGTTGGTATTTTATGATCAGCCACTTTGGGCAGAAAGCAACATATAAATTAAATTAAACTATTACCAGAGGTACTCTTGTGTGCCAGGTAGAGTTGTATTTTACCCTATTTAATAGCATGGCAGCGTCTCTAAATGAATAATGATGCTGTATAGGCAAAGGTAGAGTGTACTACTTCGTATAGGTTATGATATATTAAGGAGCGCTTTTTAAAATAATCATTTCAAATACCCATGTGCCTCTTTTATCAAATTTATGCTAATGTTACTTGCATAATTCACAAACAAGTCTATGTTTGTACTTTTTTCACTGTACACACCTGATCCATTGGGACAATGACTAATGACATTTCAGTCAGTTGAAAAATACCACCACAAAACAATTTACTTTTTATTAAATATAGTTTTGATGTGCAATCAAACTTTTCTTTTAACTAAAAGATTGCTGGCAACTTACATTGTGTTTCCACCTATCTTAAGGGGGCATGTTGAATCTCAGTAGCCTTTTCATGGCAATGAGATGCCATAGCTTAATTAGAGCTACTGTATCTGGCTTGCAAAAATCCAGGCCAACCATTAAATGGTAGTCAACAAATACCATCCATTGTGTGTGTGAATTTTTCCAAGCCCTCTCTAAGTGGTTTACAGAGTCAGCATATTACCCACAACAATCTGGCTCCTCATTTTACCGACCTCAGAAGGATGGAAGGCTGAGTCTACCTGGAGCCAATCAAGATCGAACACCTGGCAATGGGCAGAGTTAACCTGCAATACTGCACTCTAACCACTGTGCCACCACAGCTCTATATTGTACTGTATCCTGTAGGACTACAGAAGGCTTTTGTGTGAAACCATGCAGAGCTCTTTCCTATGCCTGCAGAGATGAGCAAGATGGGTTTGTATGAAGCCACCTGAATCTTATTTGTAGTCTTATCTGACTGCTTCAGCTCATATTTAAGGAGGGATTTAAGAACGTTAAACCTAGGTCTTTCCAAAGTCTAAGTCTAAAGTCTCCATTTCTTCCCTTAACATCCACCTAAGCCTCCACAAATTCTAAGAAGTCAAAACAATGGCCCAAATAATCCAAAGATGTCATGATTCCCCAGCCATATCCCCCATGGCCCTTAAATATCCGGCTACAAAAAGGTTGCTCACCTGAACAATGTAAACCACCCCGATCTAGATGGCATTTTGGCTCTTTGGCCAAGATTCAAATCCTGGAAAAGATGGAAGGAAAGAGAAGAAGAGAACAACTAGCAGCAAGACAGATAGATTTTGCTTTACAAGTCACAAAGGCCACGGGGAAAAGCTGAAGAAAACATCAGAAAATGTCTTTTCTAGAACATGGTCATTAACTCAGAAGCCCAACACTCCCCAGCAGATATTGTCTGTGAAAGCCTACATTAGTATATTGATTCTTGAATAACTCCAAGATGTTACAAGATCTGCTTCTATTGCCCCCTTGGGGGTCGGGAGGGGAGTTTTTCTCTTTGTTTTCCTTTTGATTTTAAGTAGCAAAATAATTTGCTATTTAAACACAGAAACATTTTCTTAAAACCACAAAGGACCTTTAAAATGTCAATAGCATTTTTTAGTGCTTGATTAGTGCCGCAATTGTTTTTTTTTATTAATGAAATGGAGAAACAATTACTTATTAGATATAAGCAAACTGCAAGGATAACATACTGAAATGCACTGGAATTATATATTTTTTCTTCTGAATGGTCTTTAGAAGAGTAGTGAATAAAGTAAATAGATGATTGAAGAAACTTGGGACAATAATTCTAAAAGATATATTTATTAGAGATAAATGTAAACTATATGAACAGGAGTGGTGAAATCAAACAAAATATACTGAAGTTTGTATTGTTATGAAAATATAGATTCATTTAGTCAATTGATATCCCTCCATAAAGGGTATTTTGAGTTTATAATAGATAATAAAACAATAATTGGAAAAAGCAATAAGGTTCAAACGAAATCAAGTATTGCCAAGTAATAATGAGATAGATTTGCAGACAAAAATTGATAATATTAAGCTGTGAAATGCCAGCGGCAGACCTAATGAAGATGAGAGTGGAACACTAAAAAAGAGTTTCATGAAAATGTTGTATTATCTGTATAAAACACAAATCATGTATGATGGAAAAGCATTTATCTGCCCTAATAAAATAAATACTCACATTTTAGGACTTTCAGGGACATAAATATTAACACTGACCTGAAGTGGAGATTGCTATTGTTCTTTCATTTCATTTGTTTAATAAAGAAAAGAATGTGAATTTAAGCTGAAGGATAATTCAGTTCCATTTATGTCACCCTTTCAGAATAAGAGCACTGATTCCTGCTTTTATATTGTATTGAGTTTATAAAAATTTCATATAGCCAGTTGTGATTGGCTTCATGATGGCGTATAGCCAATCCAGAACGAGGATGGAAAGAGTTGTTCTCATTCTGAATTGGCTTTAGCTTTGTGAAATAAAGTAAAACATACTAGCTATAATATATAATATATAACCAGTTAAATATGAGCCAGCAGTGTGTGGTGGCAGCCAAAAAAGCCAACGCAATCCTAAATTGCATTAACAGAGGGATACAATCAAGATCAAATGAGGTACTAATACCACTCTATAAAGCCTTATTAAGACCACACCTAGAATACTGCATCCAGGTTTGGTCACCACACTATAAAAAAAATGTTGAGACTCTAGAAAAAGTGCAGAGAAGAGCAACCAGGATGATTAGGGGACTGGAGGCTAAAACATATGAAGAACGGTTACAGGAACCGGGCATGGCTAGTCTAGTGAAGAGAAGGACCATGGGAGACTTGATAGCAGTGTTCCAATATTTGAAGGGCTGCCACAGAGAGGAAGGGGTCGAGTTATTTTCCAGGGCACCTGAAGACCAGACAAGGAATAATGGATGGAAACTGAACAAGGAGAGATTCAATCTAGAAATAAGGAGACATTTTCTGACAGTGAGAATAATCAATCAATGGAACAATTTACCTTCGGAAGTTGTGGGAGCTTCATCACTGGAGGCTTTCAATAAGAGATTGGACTGCCATATGTCAGAAATGGTATAGGGTCTCCTGCTTGGGCAGATGGGTTGGACTAGATGACCTACCAGGTCCCTTCCAACTCTGTTAATCTGTTAGCCTGTTCATCTATCACCAATAAATTCACAATATTCTAGTTGTAAGAAATCATGGTCTAGAAAAACAATTGGCAATAAAGGATAGAAGGAAGGCAGAATGACTTGTGGAACAACTTGCCTCCATAAGTTGTGGGTGCTCCAACACCTGAGGTTTTTAAGAACGGATTGGACAATCATTTGTCTGAAATGGTATAGGGTTTCCTGCTTCAGCAGGAAGTTGGACTAGAAGACCTCCAAGATCCCTTCCAACTGTTATTCTGTTATTCAGAAGGGTAGTACTTCTAACTTAGAGGTACTTGACTTTAGGTGAATAGGTAAAGCACAGTAGCAGATACTTGGGGAAATTGTGATGTTTAAATACATAGCAGAAATTTAGAATAGGTGACCCAGAAATTTCTAGAAGAAAACTTGAAAAAATATATCGTATTGATGTATGTGATCCACCAAGCCTCTGCTTTGACTGTGATGAAATATAAATTAAATTGATCAATTTATATATTTCCTCTTATCAAAAACCATTTGAATTAAAAAAAAACTCAAATCTAGCGAAAGGATCACAATTTAGTGTTCTCCCTAGAATGCTAGTTTTCTAAGCTTATAATAACATTTGCCTTGTTGTTAATTGCGAAGTCGTGTCCAACCCATTGCGACCCCCATGGACAACGTTCCTCCAGGCCTTCCTGTCGTCTACCATCCCCCGGAGTCCATTTAAGCTTGCACCGACTGCTTCAGTGACTCCATCCAGCCACCTCATTCTCTGTCG
>JANHJO010001257.1:185354-197561 GCA_032468235.1 Pseudoxyrhopus heterurus | reverse complement strand
GAATGGAACTAATTGTCTCCTGCAAACACCACTCCCCTTTCGCTCCTCTTTATTCCTTAGGGGAGGGGCCATTCACCGTCCACCTGTGACTTTACTCTGGAGTCGACCCTTGTTCCTGAGCTGTTCCTTTCTCTTGGCAGCTCTGTGCATGCGTGCACTGGGAACAAGCTCCAGCTGTTCTTCTGCCTCACTGATGTCCAACTCCGAAGGCAGCTGATACCTGTCAGATGGCCCTGGCCCATCTGTGCCTCCGCCGCAGTGCACTCGTCAGAGCCATTCCCAGACTCCAAGACTGGCCCAGGTTCCTGCCCAACCTCCTCACTGTCCGAATTTGCTGCCAACTCTGTTGGCCGGCCACAACACCCCCCACATACATACATATACATACAAATAATTTATTTGCTAGGATTTACATGCAACAGATGTAGTCTGAACAGTTTACCTGCACCCCTACAATAAAGTTCAAAACAATAAATCACACAAATAAAAAAAGCAGATTACAAAAATCAATTGTAATTAAATTTTAGAATAAGCTTTCACACCAGAAAAATGCCAAACACAAAACACATACAGATAGTCCTTGAGTTACAAACATTCATTTAAATTTAAAGATTATTCAAAGTTATGGCACTGAAAAAAGTAACTTATGACCAGTCCTTGCACTTATGACAGCCACAGCATTCCTATGGTTATACAATCAAAATACTTGGCAACTGGCATGTATTTATGATGGTTGCAGGATCCTGGGATCATGTAATCACCATTTGCGATGTTCCCAGCTGGCTTCTGACACTGTTAATGAGGGAAACTGGATTCACTTAATGACAGCCTGATTCACTTAACAGCCATGGCAAAAATGTTATAAAATTAGGCACAGCTTACTTAACCACCACCTTATTTAGCAATGGAAATTCTGGTCCCAATTGCAGTCATAAATCTGAGGACTATCTGTAATCATAATATACCCGTGTTTCTTAGAAAATAAGACAGGGTCTTATTTTCTTTTGACCTCCAAAATAAGCACTTAGCCTTAGTTTCGGAGAGGTCTTATTTTTTTGAGGTGCAGGAGGATCACCTCCTTGAGGTGCAGGAAGGACTGCTTCCTGTGCTGGCCACGCCCACTCCTTCACTAGGGCTTACTTTTGGGGTAGGGTATATATTAGCCCCCCCCCCCCAAAAAAAATTAGGCTTGGGCTTATTTATTGAGGAGGGTCGTATTGTCGGAGAAACAGGGTATTACTCCTCAAAACTAATCCACTCCCAAGGATACTCTTACCGTATTGTACCTACAAGAGTAAAGAAGACTTCTGGTACTTCTTCTGGTATCCAAATCCTAACTTGGCCTACCTGGAATAGCTGACACAGCCTCACCAAATTTTTCTCTGCTCTTCTTACATCAAGAATCAAAGCAGGGAAATTTTGAGTTTCTTTCTACCTCCCTCCTTGTTCTCAGGGATGAGCTGATGTTTGCATTATCTGTTCTTGCATTCCTTCTTCAAGCTTATCTCTGTACTGCTCTACACAAGGTTCTCTGAAAACAGGTTTTAAAGGCTTTCATTAAAAAAAAGGTCAACAAGGGAAGGGAATGATCCTCCAAAGAATGTAGAGCTGAGACTGAGAAGTCTTGTCCCTCTGGTCCTTAATAATGAAACTCCCTAGGGAGAAGAATCCAGAGAGACTACTCGTCCAAACCTTACTCGACAATGAGAAGCCAGTAGAAGTAGGCAGCCCACAGACTTTAAGCGGGATTAGGCAATTGCCAGGTTTTAAGCCATGGAGGGCTTTAAAACCAGAACTCTGAATTGCATCCAGAAGTGAGGTAGTAACCAGTGCAGTCCCTGAACTAGAGGTCTTATGTTGGAATACCTAGAGGCTACACAAGCTACTGCATTCAAGACCATCTGAAAATTTCAATTGTCCTTAAGGGCAGCTATACCTACAGCAAACTGCAACAGTTCAAACAAGAAATCACCAATGGATTACTAACACTACAGTAATTAGGGCTTTCCCAATCTAGGAAGAGTCAAAAATGCCACCATGCAAGATGTAACTGCAAATTCTCTCCTAGTCACAACTATCATTTGTTCTTCTGCAGGAACTCAGAATCCAAGAGAACCCCATGTTACAAACCTCTTTTGACTGGGCTAAATTTAACCCTAACCCCATCCAGAACCAAATATGGAGTATATCTGGTGTCAGAAAGCTTTCAGACTCGTAGTCATTGGGTTCCCAATTATCTGAATTATGTTTAACCTAGGTTTCCCTAAAAGCCTTTAGGAACTGGGACAGGTAATCCTCAACTTACAACCACAATAGGGACCAGACTTCTTATTAAACAATGTGGCAGCTAAGTGAGGCATCACATGACTGCACCTAATTTTAAAACCTTTCTGTCACAGTCATCAAGTGAATCACCTTGGTCATTAAGCAAGGTATCATGTGACCACGATTTTTCCTGCTGATTTCCCCATTGACCTTCTTTCTCAGAAGCCAGCTGAGAAGGTTGCAAATGGCAATCACGTGACCCTGGGATGCTGTGACCATCCTAAATGTGCAACTGTTGCCAAGAGACTGCATCTCGATCCCATTATCACAGGGACACTGCAACAGTCATAAGTACGAGGGTTGATGTCACTTTTCAGCGCCATTTTAATTTCAAATGGTTGCTAAACAAATGGTTCTAAGTCCACGATCACCTGTATTTGGCCCAGGGTTGTGATATACAATATCACATACACACACACACACACACACACACACAATGAGGATACCTGGCACACAACCTTAGAAGTAGCTTCTTATACGATAAATGGGAGAACAGTGTTTGCACAGCATTTCCAGCAATAAAAAAAATCTGAAAATCAACTGAAACAACAATATCAGTGAGTATGTTTTCTGCTAATACAGCAGAACCAGGAAAGAAGTGGATGGGACTACAAAATGCATTATGAACTCTCCTCCACAATTATTTTTTTGAACATCTTGAAGAAGCTACAGCTTTCAACCCGAGATGCCAATTTTCTATACATCATAAATCAGTTTGCTACAAAATTCTGATATATAATGCCCCAATCATTGTCCTTTCCAGACACAGAACTGTGACTTTGGCTATTTATGAAATTGTTCTACTAAATAGATTATTTTTTTTAAGAGACTGTCTGAATGCCTTATTATCAATCCAACACTGATTCGCTAAAGGTAGAACAATTTGTCACTATATTAGTATGTACTTAGAGCTGTATCAACATCTTTAAGAGAACCCAGACATCAACTGAAGACAGCTAGAAATTCATTTAGGAAGCTATACCACCAGATGAAAGAGAAAAAAGGAAGTTGTTGACAAACTCTTTGGAAGAACAGTTTCCTGCAGAAAAAGCTAACAGTAGGGACAATCACTTACCATTTCCTCATCATAACGTATGATTAAGCAAGCATTGTAAGAATGTGCAATTCAATTCATGAAAATATGAAATCAAATCATTCAATTTTGGTTTAGAAAATAAACATAAATTCACCTAAAGGAAAAAAACTTCACTTCTCTTGAAGACACAGTTCTGAAAAATCATCTGTTGATAATTAAAGCCTGCTTTTTACCATGCAGGATGAAGCCAAAACTGCACTTCATAGTTCACTGCAGTGTCAACCCACAGCTGGCCAGCAGGAAGCATTTTGAAAGAAGTGTGTGTGTGTGTGTGTGTGTGTGTGTCTTTGTTCAATTCATCATACACCTGGTGTATACCTCTAGACTTTTTAAAACACTAATTTCCTAATAAAGGTCAATGAATCTTCAAAAGAAATCCAAATTAACATGCACTGCGCTCTGTGTACCAAAAAGGAATAAAAGTTCAATAATCATTTGATGAATTTCATTTAAGATCCTAAGCTTATAACTTCATTTGCAAGTCTCAACAATGAAATTAAAATTAGGTTAGGCTATGTAAGCAGTCATAACAGGAAGAGACTTGCTAACAAGCTTTTTGTCTTGCTCTTCCTGTCATACTATGATCCCAAATACAAAATTCTCACAAAGCTCCCATCTGTGTAATAGCCAACTATCTCACATCAGCATAAGAGAAATATGCAAAACGAGCATGCTATGGAAAAACAGGAAATAGCTCTCAAAAACAAAAGCTGTGCATCTGGCAGTACTTACTCATCAACAAAGATGTCAGAAGTTGCAGAAGTAACCAGTAACTTGCATCCTTAGAATGTTCCACTGAAATTGGAATTCTAAAATTAATTTTATCCAATTTCTTAGATAAACTAAATGCTTTAATTAAAAAATCACAGCATAATTTCTATGAAGGGGAGGACAAGTGATGGACATCATAAATTGATTTTGAATATAGAGACAATTGCTTTTTGCAATAAATAAAAAGGGAAATAGCAAATTATCGTTTGTTGTTTACTGTGTTTAATTACATAGTTGTTCTTTATGCTATCTTCCTTTAAGATAGAGTTCAAGACAAGAAAGTCGGATTGTACAGGAAGTCTCCTACACAGGTATCAACCAGATTTATACTGGATCTGCATATCTTAAATAAGGCTGCTTCATGTATTTTTAAAATCATACCCTGGATCAAAACCATGGTGGAATGATACGGAAGACGAAATTCCAAATAACAATAGAAATGATGCCTTTCTCAGACAGTACACATACCAAATCATCTACTGGTATTGCACGATTCAAAGATACATAAATGTCTCTTTTCTAACAGAACCAGTAATGCACTTTATTTCTGTACATTTTCTACAAACTCAACAAATGAGGAATGAATTAAAATGCTTTATTCTGTGTTGTTTCTAGGCTTTATAGATATTATTAGATAATGTTCAACAGCAACTAAGCAAATTCTATTGAGGTAGTCTCCAAGCAGGTTCTTTTAATTTTCCATTCTGTTTAAATATAGGTGTTTTTTTTTTCTGTTCAGGCATAAAGTAGGTTCTATTTTGAAATGAATGAATTAAAAAGAAAAAAGATAAAACTGCCTACGTATTTTAAATGTTAGTTATCTTTTTCATGAAAAAGTCTTCATCAAAACTCAAAATTTTGCTCTAATTTATTCCAGGAAATATTATTTTCATGAAATGTTCTCTTTCCAGCTCTCTCTCCAAATAGAACAGAAATACCCAAACATTTATATATGAATTTTTGGCACACCCTTTAAAAGAATTCACACAGGAACAACCAGTGAACTACTGCTGCATTTTTTCAGTTATAATATAGCTGCAGATGACCACTGATCAAGTGAATGAAGTTGTGATCTATTTAATGAACTAAACTGCATCCAGAATTCAACTTGAACAAAACAGATCAAGTCCAAATAATTCAGGAGCAACATACAAAGTACTACTTTATCTGCTTGCTACAGCCGAAGAATCATTTTAACAGTCAAGAATGACTGGTCATACAGCTTGAAAATCTCAGAAAGGGATCTACCATGAATCAGTGCTGTATCTGCACGATTTTGCAAAACGAAATGAGAAGTACAACTACGCACAGTCCTGCTACTGTGTTAGATTATCACTGTGATGCTTAAAATTTGGACCCTTTTGAATTTTCAATGTTTCTTACTTACATATGACCTGTTCTCCACATGTCCTAAATTTATATAAAGAGAACCCAATTAAAAACAAACAAACAAGAAAGCCAGTTTAGTATAGTGCTGTGAGGGTGAACCTATGGCACACAGAGCTCTCTCAGTGGGCACGCACACCATCGCCAGCTGCTCTTCTGGTTTCTGGCACACATGTTTTTAGCCCAGAAAATAGCCCAGAAAATGGCCAGATGCGCGCCGGTCAGCTGGTCTTCGCGGGTGCTCGAGCGCTGGAAAACGGCCTGAAAAACGGCCAAAAACCAGGCCATTTTGGGGCCTTTTCAGGTCACTTTTTGGCCTTTTCAGACCATTTTTTGGGCTAAAAACGCCCCAAAATGGTCTGAAAATGGCTCAATGAATGGCCTGAAAATGACCGAAAAAAAGGCCATTTTCCAGGCCATTTCCAGGATGTTCTTTGGGCCATTTTTGGCGCGAAAACTGGCCTGAAAACGGCTCAACAAATGGCCCGGAAAATTGCCAAAATAGGCCCCAAAAATAGGCCATTTTTCGGGCCGTTTTCAGGCCAAAAATGGCCTGAAAATGGCCCCCAAAACGGCCAAAAAATAGGCATGCGCACACCGGCCAGCTGGTCTTCAGTTTTCCGGAGCTCTGGAACGTGCACATGCACACGCATGCACGCACGTTCTGGTTTGGGCACTTGGTGCCGAAAAGGTTCACCATCACTGGTATAGTGGTTAAGGTATCAGAAACTGAGAGGTTGTGAGTTCTAGTCCCAACTTAGATATGAAGCCAGCTAGGTGACCTTGGACCAGACAATGTAAACACTCCTGAAATCTTGCCAATGAAAACTAGAGTCACCTGAACTGTGAGATGGGTGGCAAATTTATTAAATAAATAAAATGAACAAATGCAGGGATTTGTATTCAATAGTGACTCAAAGGCACAAAAATAAAGAAACAAATGAATCGAAATGAGACCAAAATAATTTATTCAAGCCAAAAAAAATTATTTTGGTTTCATTTTGCCCACAAAATAATTGAATATTCCTCCAATAGCCTTCTGGCTTATCCACATGAGCAGTAACTGTGAGAGGGAGTCCTAATGAACAATCACTTAAATATGAGCCAGCAATGTGCTGCAGCTGCCAAAAAAGCCAACACAATCCTAGGCTGTATTAATAGAGGGCTAGAATCAAGTACACGAGAAATAATGCTGCCGCTTTATAATGCTTTGGTAAGACCATACTTGGAATACTGTATCCAATTTTGGTCACTACAATATAAAAAAAGATGTTGAGACTCTGGAAAGAGTGCAAAAAAGAGCGACAAAAATGGGGGACTAAAGGCTAAAATATGAAGAACGTTTGTAGGAATTGGGTATGTCTAGTTCAATGAAAAGAAGGACTGGGGTGACATGATAGCAGTGTTCCAATATTTGAGGGGCTGCCACAAAGAAGAGGGACTCAACCTATTTTCTAAGGCACCAGAAGGCAAGACAAGAAGCAATGAATAGGAATTGAACACAGGGAGAACCAACCTAAGGAGGCCTAAGGAGAAATTTCCTGACAGTAAGAACGAACAACAAGCCTTGAAGGCTTTTAAAAAGAGATTGGACAGCTATTTGTCTAAAATGGTATAGGATCTCCTGCTTAAGCAAGGAAGTTGGACGAGAGGACCTCCAAGGTCCCTTCCAACTCTGTTATTCTGTTAACCTTTCCAAAACTGTAGACAGGTAGTAGTGTTCGGTTTTGAGAATGACTTTCTCCTTGCAACTCTTGCACATGGAATTCTCTGGAGTGGGTTCAAAGCACAATAGGGCTTCTAAGACAGTATACGGGGTTCTTTGAGGCCTCCCAGAGCAGGGTGTCAAACTCAAGGCCCGGGGGCCAGATCCGTGCTTAGATCTGGCCCCGGGGCCGCCCGGGAAACAGAAAAGGACCAGCCAACAGTGCCTCTGCCAGCAAAAAACGGAGCTCCCGAGAACCGCGTGAAGCCCTCCTGAGCTCTGTTTTTGCTGACAGAGGGATGCAGGAGGCCATTGCAGCCGAAAACGGAGCTTGTGAGGGCCGCAGGCAGTGCTCCCTAGCTCCATTTTTGCTGGCAGAGGGTTGCAGGAGGCCATCGCAGCCCTGACACGAGTGATGTTGAGCTGGCCATGCCCACCCCGGCCCCCCAAGGTCAAATACAACCCTGATGTGGCCCTCAATGAAATTGAGTTTGACACCCCTGTCCTAGAGTACTACACACCTTGTTCTTGGTGCAATCATCGTTGGTTGACCACAATGGAGAGTTTGTAAGCTTTTCCAACTTGATGGTAAGCATGGATTGTTTATTCAGAGGTTCTCAGAAATCTCCTTGGTTCAAGTCATGACACACTTCCACATAACTGTGTTGTGAAGATTAGATTTTGATAGTGACTATCCAGAATTCTGATCTTTAAATAAGGCAGGACCTGTTATGCCTGATTACCATCCCTTTCAATAAAACATCTGAACTTTCCCCTTCAAATGAACTTGATAATCATAGAGGTTCTCCTACTTTTGCCAGACACAAATATGTAGCTTTGGAATATTTTCCTCAATAAATCAATGAAAAGGTATAACATTGTTTTGATTCATCTGTTAAATTGGGTTCTCTTTCTCATGTTTTAGGACTTCTGTGGAGAACAGTTTATTTTTTTAGGATCTTATTTTTGCAGAAATATTGAAAATTTATAAGGGTTCACAAACTTTTAAGAATTACTGTTATTTAGCAATGGTAGTGAAATGGTAGCAGAACCCTGTATCGATCCAAATTGATGCAGTCAATGGGACCACAGTTGGTAATTTGGGGGGGGGTGTTGATAGGGGAGAATGCCCCCCCCAAATGGATTTACTGTTTTAGTTAATGTCTTCAAGCTGTAGAGATCTGAAACCATTTAATGAAAAGATATCAACTTTACAGATTATCCAAGGAAAAACATAGTTTACAAAATGAGAATTCAATATCTTGTACAAGATGTACATATACTACTAATAAACATTTTCAAAAAAATAGACCTTGTAAAACTAATCACTAGGTCTTATTTCAAAGCAAGTCATAAATCACTTATAGTTTATACAGATTTATGAGTGTTCTTCTTTAAGCCTTAGTAAAACTTTTACAGTTGTTTTCACATTCTCTCAAAGAACAGCAGCCCCCAAGCAAAGGCAGGGGGGGGGGGAAACCCTAGCTTATAATAGCATGTGACCCAGCAGAGAAGAGATTAAAAAAAAAAGTTCAGTCTTTATTTTTCTTCCTAACAACCTGGTTTGTTTCTACACCCCCGACTCCACCTCCCTTCAAGACACATCCTTCATAGCTAACAGCTCTTTCAATCATTGACTTTGGATGTCTGCTTGGGAACAAATGATCATGCTCATGCAGATGAGTTTGCCAGACTTGTGTGTACTTTCCAGGCTCAGTCTCTTTATTGTTCTTACTGAAACATGACCCTTTGAAGTAGATACCAAGAAAAAACAAAGAGGGACGAAGGGAGAGAGGAAAGAATAAAAACCAAACTCACCTCTCTCAAGGGTGGGGAGCAATCTTTTCAGTAGCAATAATAAAAACCTAGTCATAATAAAATGTGTTCTGATTTCACTAGCAGGACCACAATTTCAAAAAACATCTGTTAAAAAAAACCTTGCTTTCCTTCTTTTGTGCAAAAATTAGTATTGTTTAAAAGGAATTAACTGTCTTGACCAAAAAGTAATAAAAAAAGTCTAATATGTGGCTGATAAAACATATATACTAGATCAAAATTAATAACATTAACCTCAATGTTAGGTAATGTTTAAATAAAAACAAAATTTCATTTCTCAGACTACCTTGCACTAAATCAGATCAGTAGTGTTTGAGCAAGCTTTGTAACAGGGGTGTCAAACTGGATTTCTTCGAGGGCCGGATCAATTTTGGCTGCCAGGGGCACCGCGGGCCGATCCTTTGCTATTTCCAGGCCGGCCCGGCGGGACAGATTAAGCACCACGTGGCTGGATCCTTGAGTTTGACACCCCTGCTTTATAAGGATTCAGGTGGAAGTCTGTCTTATCAAGGAATGCCAGGCATCGATCCTGGAACAAACTGCATGGAAAAGATACCCTTGAAGATTCCCCATTTTTATAGTCTCTTGATTTTTTTTTTAAATAATCACCCCATAGTTTTCAGCCCAACAAATCTCAAAGAAACATTTCACACAAAATAATCCTAATATATATTTATAATAATAGTGAATAAACAAAGTTGTAAATATGTGTGTGTGTTGTAAATAGTTGTGCACATAATAGGCCAAAGCTGCTCACTCCAATCTAAAATCATTTCCCAGTAAGAATTTATATCTATGTTAGATATAAAGTATGTTTACATGACTTAAACCTTACAATCACTTTGTAAAGCAATCCTTTATTATTCCTATATTTTGTGCTAAGAAATATAGTTATGGCTAGGCTAAGAATTAAGTAAATGGTTCCTTAATGCACAGCTCGTTTTCATAGCAATTATGCAGCTAGTAACGTATAGCTAGTATGCAGCAGCCCAGAGTCCCTTGAGAGTTGGGCGGCATATAAATACAACAAAATAAATAAATCTATATCTATAAAACAGAAGTGTGGGTGTGTATGTTTCAATAGGCTCCTCCACCCCTGCACCAATCACGCCCAAACTTTACATACGTGTTCTTTACACTCCAGAGAGGTTCCTTGTGGGGGTCATGAACCACATTGGGGCTTCTTTCACCCCCAAAATTGGTGCCAAAGAGGACACCCCCACTCCTCTGCAGCCACAAACCTCTACTGAGCATGTGCAGAGGCCTCTGGATCTGCCCAGCAACGGGCAGATCAGAGGCTCTCCAGCCAATAGATGCAAGGCATGCAAATCGGGCAAAGCACACTGGGAATTATAGGCTCCAGGATTCCCTGCTTCCACCATGTCGCAGCAAGGCCTAAATACCCGGGCAAAGCTGGGTTACCAGCTAGTACACAATAAAGCTAACATCTCGATCCTTGTCCAACTGATCTTCCAATTTCTAACTTGGAGGCTATTAGATGTTTTAGAGATGCCATAACAAGTGGAAGAAGTAAGAAAACAACAATGGCAAATCACACCAGTAACCTCCAGGGCTGGCAACAGTAACCTGTTCTATCTGAGCTTGCCTTTATGTTCCAGCTCTAGAATTTGCATCTGTGTTACAGAATAAAGAATTAGGATCAAAGCCCAGACCCTTTTTCTAATGAAACATTCAATGCATCTGAGACAACCATCTGTGCACACATGTAAGGAATATGCCAAAAGGAACAATCACCTGCCTCTTAATTGTGTAAATAAAGTTTATTATTTAAAAATAAGAGAAAAACAAAGAAAAACAAAATACAAGAAAAAACAAGAAAAACAGAAAATAACAATAAAAATAAAACATAGTTTACATTCTCATATCAAGAGATACTTAACTTGGGTGTCCACTAACTATATTCTGTTGTCTCTATTTACATATTTATCTCTATATGTATATAATTATTTCATATACATTTCCTATACATCAGACATTAATTAAATTACTCTTTTTATTTAATGGCTCTATGTTTTGTTCTGATCTCTGTATTTGTTCCTCAACCAACTATAAAAGATCTCCCACATTTTGTAGTATTCAGTATCTTCTTTTCCCTTAATCTTCAACGTCAATCTATCCATTTCTGCGCATTCTAACACTTTACTAATCCTTTGTGCCTCGTTTGGGAGTCCCTCTGTTTTCCAGAACTGGGCATATAGAATTCAGGCTGCTGTTAGTAGATGCAATATTAAGTATGTTGTCTCCTTACTCAATCTTTTTGGCTACAGTCCTAGCAAGAATATTTCAGGTTTAAATTCAATTGGTTTTTTTATCATCATTTTTATCTATTGTCGAATTTCCATCCAATAACTTTTTGCCTTGGGACACTTCCACCATATATGAAAATAGAAGCCAGGAATCTTTTTACATTTCCAGCACTTCGCTAAATTGTTTTTTTTCATGCCCACCAGTTGTACTGGAGAATAATGCCACCTATAAAACATTTTATAAAGTTTCTCCTTATATGATACCGATAATGTCAATTTAAGATTTCTGTCCCATAATTTTTGCCAATCATCCAAATTTATCGTGCAGCCGAAGTTCTTAGCCCAAGTTAGCATGTTTTCTTTAACCTGTTCTTCCTCAAATTTGAATAGTAACAAATATCTATAGGCTCTTTTAACCAATTTTTCATCCGGTCCCATTAAAATCTGATCTAATTTGTCAAGTTTTTTAGAGAATCCATAGGTCTTTTTATCTTTTCCGTAGCTAGACTGAAGTTGTAACTGGGACCACCACTACAAGTCTAACCCTCGAGTTCTCAATTCTTGTTTTGATCTCATTTCCCCGTCTAATATATCTTTGTATCTAATAATTCTTTCTGAGTTTTTTAAGGCTGTTGGATACGTCCAAGCTTCTAGTGGTGATACCCAGAGTGGTAAGTTGAGGTAGTGGTCTTTTTTAATTCTTGTCCAAATTGTTAGCAACGCTTCTCTGAAAAAATGTCTTTGAAAATATCTATGTACTACACTTTTATTATACCAGAGGAAGGTGTGCCATCCTAGCTGTAAATCATAACCTTCTAGTG
>JANHJO010001254.1:53621-63942 GCA_032468235.1 Pseudoxyrhopus heterurus | reverse complement strand
GTAGAGGTTTGTGGCTGCAGAGGAGTGGGGGTGTCCTCTTTGGCACCAATTTTGGGGGTGAAAGAAGGGCCAACGTATGGATCTTGGTTAAATGTTTGCATGTAAGTGGACACTTATCATTTGCGGTCTATATACATAGCATCCTGTCCCTTATTTCTACCACCTCAGGTCTTGCAGTCTCCCCGCCTCAGATGTTGCTGAACTACACCTCCTAACATCCCTTAGCATTGATCCTGATGGCCAGGACAACTGAGAGTGTCCTCAGCAATATCTGGAAGCCTACTTTGATTCTACGGGAATAAACCGAATGATGTAACTCAGAGAGTGAGTTGGCGCAAGCAATAACCTGATCTTGTTTGTTTGCTCACCTCCTCCTCCAGTATGGGCGCTGTGACAAACGGCTGTTGAACAAGCGTGAGGACCTGGGGATTGATTATGCCAACATAGACTTCACCAAATTGTCCACCAAGGACAGCTATACCCTGACCGAGGAGTTGGCTGAATATGCTGAAATCCGAGTCAAGTGAGGCCTCTTCTCACCAAGGCCTCTCTTCCAACTGGAACTATAGTAGTTGAACGAAACCCCGAGCCTTCACCATCCCTGGGCTGGCCATCCACCATCTCTCAGGGGACTCCACATTATCCACTGTTTTTGATATTCTGATGTTCGCACTCCAAAATACGGGGTGGGTTTTCATTTCCTGGAGAGTACATACTGAAGGTCACACTAACACAGATTAGGGTTCCCCTTTTCTCTCACACACACAAACCCCACAAGTAAACACTTGTCCTTTTGGCCAGCCAACAGGTTCATTGCAGAATGGTAAGAGGGCAGCTCTTTCTGCTTCTGCTGTGGTAAATTCCTAAATCTTGGATACCTAGTCTAATTTGCTAGCAAACGATCAAAGTAGAACAAGATTCCAGGTCATCATCGCAAGGATCAAATTGACAAATCCAGAATAGCTGTGATCTAATAGGTATCCCTTTACCTGACAGGGTCCCATGAAAGAGGTTGTGTTTCTATGAGAAGTTGAATGGATTGGTTTTCACCACAATGCCCAAGAGTCTTGATCCTTCTTATCAAGGCTGATGAACATAAGCAGTTAGAGTCGGCTCTCTATCTGTCCAACGTTCACATTCCAGATTCAAGCTGGGGAAAAAAATCAAATTCTAGCTCACCTGTCTCAATAACTCTACATCTCTGTCTTTAACAAAATAAAAAAGAAAGAAAGCAGGGAATGCTTTAGGCACATCATTTATTTCTACATGTATAAGACAGTGGACATTTTACCACCTGATTTCAGGTTAAAAAGAAACAAAGTGATGAGATGACCGAAAACATCACCTAGTGGCTTCTAGCATCTTCAGTGCACCAACCAGCTATGGTTGAAGAAATATAAAGCCTGCCCAGCTACTGTCCTTTTGACATAGCAATGGTTGAGTGACTCTAGAAGATGCTATGAATTGCTAACATGGAAATGACCTTCATTGTCAAGCCATTTTTACCAGATATGCTTAGATCCAATTTTACATTATGTATATCTGTTAAGTAGAGGACTAACTTCTGTTTCCTAAGAATGTATGTTCTGTTTCATCAAGGGTTTCCTTCTGCACCCCATAATAGTCCCCAGTGATACATTCCTGTTGTTGTTAGCATGACTAATGAAAGTGCTGTGTGTTTTGCTGAGCAACTGGATATTGTATTCTGTAGCATCCACTCAATTCTGTCAGCTTTGCCTTTTGAGAAAAAGTGCCCTTTCCAATAAGTAAATTTGTTGGGCAAAAGCTCTTCTCTTTCCTCTACTTGTTCAACCTCAGGAAGACAGAAGGCTGATCTTTGATGTTTTAAACCCATGAAGAATCCCATTGATTTTGATGACACTGGAAGGTTATAGAAGAAATATCTCGGACCCTTCATTATTGGCTGAAGACCTATGATTTATATTGAAAAACCTCGACTGTTCGTCCTCGTGGTCATATAGCAAAGCCTTCCAATCATAAAGCAGTTTTACCTGCAAAAGTGGTGGGACTTCACTTCACTTGAATGTGGTTCAAGCTGGGGCGAGAATAGCCATCATTTGGGGAGCATTGAATTTGAAAACCTGCAGTGAGCAAGAGGTTGAATTTGATGGTTTAAATGGCCTCTTCTCACTCCATGATGTTATGACCACGATTGATTAGACGTCCGCTTGGGGTAAGGAGAAATGGAAAAGTTAAAAAAAAACCAAACCCTGGTACTTTCTCCTAAAACTACAATAAGGAAATAGTTTGGTTAAGAGCCACTCAAGTGTGACTGTTACATGTTACAGGCATGAATATGTTAAGTTCTCCAAAGCTTTTAAACCTGTTAGAAAAGCTTCAGCATTCAAAACTTACTGAAAATTGTGACATTTTGCTAAGTCCTTATAAAAGTATTGTTGTTAGTGATTTTTTGAAGAAACTGAGACCGTTATCAGACAGAAGATTAAGTCAAAGAAATCTAGTAATTATTATTTCTTTTAATTTCCCCATTCCTTTCTTTACATTGGTTTAGCAACAACTGTCGGTGAAACAGGGCAAGACAACTAGGATTTCAAGCATCTGAAGCTTTTCGTGTTTTTAAAAATAATCTCAGGAAAAGTTTTTACTGCTTGGAAAGTCTTCAGGTCTATTGTTGCAATTGGGGTAATGTACAGTATACAGAAACAAATTCCACCTTTGGTTTGGTTTTTAAATCAAGGCTCTTCCCAAATCCCCATCTGTTCCAACACACACACATATCCTGTGTTTTTTGTACTGTACAGAAAAAAAAAGATACTGTATTTTGCTGATTAAGCAACAGCTGAATCATTGTTTTAAAAAGTTGTCGAAGCTGGAAATTCATGAAACCCAGCTGGGAAGGAAACCCCATCACTGAGATGGCGTTCCAGTTGGTGTTTGTGAAGAAAAGCTGTAATTCTCAGCTGGCAAGCTAATTCCAGGCTCCTAACAAGATTAATACCTAACATTTCAGGCAAAAGCATGTTTCTATTTATTGAAAAAGCACCTTTTTTTGAAAAAAAAAATGCTTTCGTTATAAGCTGCGGTTGTAGGGGTAAAAAGTTGGAATCTGATAACATGACCTAAAGATCTGGCTGTTTTGTCAAGGATCCGTTGATCAGTGAAAGTTACACATTAGATCAAGCATGAGGATAGCACTCCACATAGCTAGATTATACCCATCAACCACAGTTGCTACAGCCGGTGGTCAGAAATGATGGGAGTTGATGTTCTATAATATTTTGGAGAGTAATAAACTCCCCATCACTCTCCTTGGAACAGTATACTTGGAATGCAGCTCGGGAGCAACAATTAAGAATAAGTCTCATTGAACAGAATGGTCCTTATTTCAAACAAGGGATAGGATTCCATTGGTGAGGTATTTGCTAAGAAGGGATCAGCTCTATTAGTGTGGAAATATATCTTTAGACTGATAGAAGTAAAACACTAACAATCTTCCCATGCTCTGTCTTACAGAGCAGCCACCCAAATACTTTAGGGTATATGGTTGAAGCAACAACTGTTGATCTGGCTGGAAGACCTTTTTCACTTCTGATCAAACAGGTTTGGCAGAGTTTTGGACCTCTGGTGAATCTTTTTTCTCAAAGGCAAGAGCTGGATGAAGTATCTGAAAATGATTCTCTGTCTCGGTATCTGAAATCCTTGGTGCCAGTCCAATTTTAGCAAAGATTGCTTTCCTTAAAGTAGTATTGGAAAAAAGAAGTTCTCCCTCTGGTTCCTGGGTCTAAACCAGGGGTGGGTTTCAACTGGTCTAACTACCGGTTCACTTCGCGCGTACATTTTGCGCGTGTGTGAACTAAGGGCCGAAAAACAGCTGAGGTGCAGCAGGGCTGAAACACAGCTGATCCGCGCTGCTGCTGCTCCAATCAGCTGAGCAGGAAACAAAGCACTTAAAAGTAAGCTTGGGCATCCGGGCAGGCCAAACTCCAATCGCAACGTAGCTAAATTTAGCAACCGCTTCACCCAAACCGGTAGCTAAAATTTAAGAACCGGTTCGCTTGAACCGGGGCTATTTTAGGAACTGGTTCGGGCGAACTGGTCCGAACCGGTAGAAACCCACCCCTGGTCTAAACCCTGCATTCAGTCATGAAAATATGAAAATATTTCTGCTGGATCATGGTTTGGCTGATCTGGCCAGCATTCAAGTCTCACTTGATCCACCAGATGCATCTAGGAAACCCATGGATGAGAAGTCAAGGTAGGTCTTCTCTCCCACTACTGCTCCTGGGCACGTAGCATGTGGAGACAAATTGTCCCATGTCTGAAAGCAGCATCAAGACCAAAGTCATTAATCTAAGAATTAGTGTAGCATCCTTTCGAAGCCTTACAGACTAGTCGCTAAGATCACATCTTCTGGCAGCATATTCCCAAGGTTTATAGCATTGGTAGTCCTCTGATCAATGTTAATTCTTTTGCTAGTAAATGTCCTTGAGTAACCTCTCTGGTTCTAGTCTTATCGATAAGGAGAAAAATCTCTCCTGATCATCCTTTCTTCACCATGCATCCTTATATATAAACCACAATCATACTTCATGAGTATCTTTTCTCTAATGCAGTGTTTCTCAACGGGGCAATTCTAAGATGTGTGGACTTCAATTCCCAGAATTCCTCAGCCAGCTTTCTGAATCCACACATCTTGCTAAGATTGAGAAAAATCTGCTCTAAACAGTTTCAACCATTGCATCTTTTGCTTCTTAGGATGAAGCCAAGCCTAGAGGACAGCTGCATTTATCCAACTTTTAGATCTTGTTTCTCCCAAATTCTGGAAATCTTGGATCGAATATGCTGAATTATAACAGCCATCATCCCCAATCAGTAACAGTCTCTTTAAACAGGCTTGGAGGATTGTATTTCATTGCTTCTGGGGAACAACAGGCTAATAAGATGGCCATTTAGACTTTTAAAAAAATATCTGTCTCCACATGGGATTCTTTTCCTGGAACTTTCCTGGGCCTTGCAAAAGGATTTTTTTTCTGTACCAGGAAATGCTTCGGATCATAAGCTTTTGGAATATTTTGAAACTGAAATGATTTTTTGGGGTATCAGAACGAGAAACTTAATCTCCCATTAAAGCACTTCTAAAACAGGGTCTTTACAGTGCTCCCAAAGCAACGCAGATCTTATATTCTCATGCTGTTGTCTGCAGTCAGCAGCTGAGCTGTATCCCAAACACTCAATAGTAAATAAATGAACGAATAAACCAACCTTTCCTTTTGTGAGACTGAAGCCCAACAGAGCTTGTGGATGGCTTGCTTTCTTATTGGGAGAATGAGTGTCTCATTCCACCTCCAGCTGATGTTTATAGTCTGAATGTTCATGGTCCTTAAAGGGGAATGGTGGCTTGCCAGTTATATAGATCCCTCTCATAGAAACCAGTCAGATTTTTTTTTCAAATGTCCAAAGTCAGCTGCTGATCTACTTTTAAGATGCAGCTGGGATTGGTTGAAATTGTTGTGAATTTTGAAGTCCTTAGAAGTTTTCCACCAGGAACAGAAGCTCAGGAAAGCCCTGTTGCCTTCCTTTTTACTGCAAGGGATAAGTAGGCGTGCATAATTTCAGGCTGCTCCCCACTCACTGACTCCTCCTAAATGGAGTATGGTTATTTCCAATTTCTTTTTCTTTTGTCAGATGCAGGCTAGTTTTTATTGCTCCATACATTTTTTTCCCTTTCATCCTCTCTCACTCCTCTGCCTCCCTCCAGCAACTTCTCCTGTCTGCCCTGCAGCCTAGATTTTTTTTCCCTCTCTTCCTCTCCAACAATATGCAATCAGGACTAGAAATTAGTGAGTTGGCCAGGGATGATTGATTGCAAAACTGTCAGCATGCTATCTTTTCAGCATAATAAGTAGCAAGGTCTTTACAATTGATCTTTACTTTTTGAACACACTTTTTCAAGGTGGATGGTGGTGGGAGGGGAGACATAAAGAGAGATACAATTTTCATTGCTCCAGGAACTACAGTAGTTTCGTATGGGGGTACTGGTTGAACTTTACTTTTCCTTTCCCTTCTTCCCTCCCCCTTCCTATTTTCTGCCTGCAATCTGATTTTATAATGAGCAGATGTTACGAAGTTTGCAAGTAGATGTCAAAATATTTGTATGGATGTGGTAGGGGAAAAAAACCCGATGTGGAATTGCCCTTATTCACAAAACTGACATTTGTTTTTGAATCTCATGTTAAAACTCCTGATTCTAAAAACAGCTATTTTCTCCAAAACCTATTAATTATGTATCTCCAAAATATTTCTTCTTTTTCTTCAAAGAGAAGCCATTGGTACTAAGGTTGTGATTCAATATCCACTAAACTCTCTGAGATGATTTTTTGAGGAGACACGTAGAGCAGTGTTTCTCAACCTTGGCAATTTCAACTCCCAGAATTCCCCAGCCAACCATCAATCAGGAAAAGCACATTATCAGCTTTCCAAATTCAGCTAAGTGGTGCGGGGTAAAAGATTGCATTTGAATGCACACTTAGATAAAAGGCAACAAGCCAGGAAAAAAGATTTGGGCTGGACATGGCAGCTTTCAAAGAGTTTCTAACATCTCAAAATTGGGCCTGTGATTTCCCACCCATCCACACATACTCTCTCCTGCACTCTTCTCTGAATAGGTTCAAATTTAATACACATTCCAAATAAATTATTACACTATGTTCTTAGCTTTGGAACTTGCTTTATTGCATTTCAAATGTATGCATTTAAAAAGACTTTTCAGCTTCAAAGCATAAATGTTGTGATTGTTTGGTGTCATGTATGTTGTCCCTCCTTTTGCTGACAGAGACAAGGGCAGCAAGGGAGGTGTCCGTAGCAGATTGTACTGTAATTTATTTCTGTGACAGGCACTTAATAGGGCTTCCTTAATTAGCAGTTCTGACTGTAAATAGACACCAGGCAGAGCATTTTTCAACCCACACACAATTTGCTTTTGAATTTCTTTAAGCATCTTTTCTCGTGTACATTGCACGGAGAGCAACAAGTAAACATATTTCTAGGTGTGAACGTGTTTCAGGCAGATTTAAATCCCTGCAGTGTTGTGTGGGCAAGCAGACAAAGAGAATCTGAAGATGAACTCACCTGTCGAGAGTACAGTATTAATTTAGGAAAAGGCTGGGCTTTTGTATGCCTGTATTCCCACAATACAGCAAATGTTTAATGACTTTAACCCCTCTGACTCTGTATCCTGAAAGAAATAAAAAGTCTTTTACAAATCCATACAGTAGCCCATCTCCTTGAATAGCATCTTCAGAAACAGTAATCAAATCATCACTTTCCAACTAGATATAACCACTGGCAAAGTTGGTTTCAAAGTGGTAATCGCTTCCTCTCCCAAACAAGCCCATTATTATTTTCTCTCCCTGCATCTTAGAATTATTGAGAAGATTATTTTAGAATTGGTTTGTACCCAAATCCCCTCCAACACACTTCACTTTTCAATCCTAATAATAATAATATTTTCTTCACTTAAAACAACAGTTCTAATGTGGATGAATATATGTTTCATCAGAGAGAAAGTTGCTTTTCAAACCGATGGATGGAAAACCAAGGTTTGTTCATCACACTGCCATGGTTTGTTTTTACCATAAATATAACGTATAAGAAAGACATAAGAATTCACTTATACTTTGCATGACATAGGAAATGCATTTTGTTTTGAGGTCAGGACAAAGCAACCCAAAGAAAAGTTTATGTCAGAGGATTGTATTCCAAGAGAAAAAAAAATCAAGAGTTAATGCCAAAGAAAACATTTTCATTTTCAAAAAAATCATCCTTCAAGCCATTTTTTTTTGCCAACCTAGTAGTTCGGAAGCATACAAATGCAAGTAGATAAATAGGTACCATTTCAGCAGGAAGGTTACCACATTCTGTATTTTCATGCTGGCCACATGATGATAGAAGTATCTCGGGCAACACAGGCTCCTTCAGCTGAGAATCAGAATTGAGCCCTGCTCCCTTGAGACGGTCACGACTGGATAAGGAAAACGTTTAAATTCATTGGATGATGACCTGTGCCATAAACTAGCTTTAATGAGCATCTAGTTCGCCATATTAGACTGCTTTGTCATTTGATACAGGTAGTCCTTGACTTACGACCACAATTGAACCCAAAATTCCTGTTGCTAAGTGAGAGAGTGGTTAAGTGAATTTTGCTCCATTTTACAACCTTTCTTGCCACAACCGTCGTTGAGTGAATCACTGCAGTGGTAAAGTTAGTAACACGGTTGTTAAGTGAATCTGGTTTCCCCATTGACTCGGCTTGTCAAAAGGTCACCAAAGGGGATCACATGACTCCAGGACACTGCAACCGTCATAAATAGGAGTTAGTCACCAAGCTTCTGAATTTTGATCACTTGATCACAGGGATGCTGCAAAAGTTGTAAGTGTGAAAACCAGTCATAACTCACTCTTTTCAGTGCTGTTGTAACTTTGAACAGTCACTAAACGAACCGTTGTAAGTAAAGGAGTACCTGTAGCCTTCCTATCGCACCCAAACTCAGAGATGACACATCTAGACACAGATAGATTCCACTGAGTTCAATCCTTCATTTGCTTACACCTGATGGACAGAATCTTGCCAAACTAAAGCTATAACTTTTTAACATACTAGGTACCCTAAAAGGCTCTAA
This sequence comes from Pseudoxyrhopus heterurus, assembly GCA_032468235.1. Taxonomy (NCBI): domain Eukaryota; kingdom Metazoa; phylum Chordata; class Lepidosauria; order Squamata; genus Pseudoxyrhopus; species Pseudoxyrhopus heterurus. Next base: position 55,282 of record JANHJO010001254.1, on the reverse strand, counting down.
GATACTAGGTACCCTAAAAGGCTCAGCTGAACTTCTTCCCCCCTCCGTATCCAGAACCAAACCGCACACTCTCTTAATCTGGGCTTCTTTCTGGGAAAACTCAACGTTGCCAAAAAAAATTCCTCACTGCTCTTAAAGATGTACATCCCATCACATAATATCCACATACTAACCTTTATGCTTCCTTATACTCCCCCATCTAATGCTCCTACCCCTTCTTTTAGACTCTTGTTTTTTTGTATATAGTTTCTATTTTTTAATACATATATTTTCTATCTTCTAGCTTTTCTTAATTTTTTAAGACTCCGATATGTAGCTTTACTTTTTAATGGGCTCTAAATCACCCTTCTTATGCTGGTTTTGACCATAATAAAAATTCCATTTGATTTGGCAGATGGTTTGCTTGAATCTTGGCCTTGGGGAAAAGGGCATTCTGTTTTTCAGACTCTTCATTTAAAAGGATGGTTCTAGAAAACAAATCACAGCTCCTTGGTAAAGCGCATACTTTGCATTCCAAAGGCTGTGGGCATCACTCCCTACACTGAAAAGAACCAAAGACACAGAGTTTAACAAAGATTTCTTTCATTGGGGAGAAGGATGCATGGCATTTTGTAAGACTTGCATTCATTCATAGGTGTTTGGTGGAGTATAACTGGAGTCTCAAGTACCCTAATAAACGAAAAAAAACACTGTTCGCACATGAGATCTATACAGTGCAGCTGCTATATGTCAGTTGCAAAACTCCAAACAGCAGCAAAGGCAAACAGTACAGAAAAACCTACCTCAGTCTTTCCATCGAAAGGCTGTTTGGGTTTTTGTAACCCAGATATGAAACCCACTTCAGGGAGACAGCCACCCTAAGATATTTTCTGAGCCCAAACTCACCTATTTCTGTAATTGTTGAGTTACCACAGCAAGGAGGACAGGAGGCTATTCAATTTCAAGCACCTTTCTGAACAATTTGCTGCCCCAGATATCTGTAATCCTGCCTCCATCAGCATAGCACCTGGGCTCCATCTAAGAAAATGAAATAGCATGGGGGGGAATTAAGCTGACGTTTGATGTAAGGAGGACGGAAGACAAACTTTATCAGGCTTTAAAAGATTATAGCCCACTAGGCGACTCATGACTCATGGTCATAATTTCAGAGCTATTTCTCTAACACTTATATGCCCAGCATACCCTTGCCACACTTCCCTCAAATTCTTGCACATTCATTTTTTCATCCTTTTTTCTCTGGACTGTGTAATCTCTTCTGCAGGCCTCTTAATGGCTGGCTCATTCCTTCCAAAAGGTCAGCTCCGACGATGGGGAACAGTTCAGGTTCTGCTGAATTTCCCACTGAATGAGAAGGGCTACCATTTTGGGTTGGGTCTCGAAGAAAGACCTACCCGGTGACCAACATCTCTGATGAGAGCAACTGTTACTGGGCATATTATATAGCTGAATGCTATCTTTTTTTTAAAGAATAGAATAGAATAAATTCTTTATTGGCCAAGTATGATTGGACACACAAGGAATTTGTCTTTGGTGCATATGCTCTCAGTGTACATAACGAAAAAATAAAATACATTCATCAAGAATCATAAGATACAACACTTAATGATAGTCTGAGCAATCAAATCATACCAGGAAACAAATAAAACAATATAAATTGTAAA